>JAFEMH010003791.1:32500-245352 GCA_022495995.1 Adenophora triphylla var. japonica
ACTATTAAAATTGCTTGATTTTCGATTATAAAGCAAGTAGACAAAGTGATATTTGCAATTCATACGTGTATTTCGGGATGGGATAGAAGCCGACCCCAATTCTAAACCTAATGGACATGAATTGTCCTTTCACCCTAGAGAATGATATACTTAACAACAAAGAATTAAATATTAATATTTAAAATTATTCACATCCACCTAAACCGACTACCGAGACCAATTTGTGTTGAAAATTCTGATGTTCCAGAAGCCGGTGTGAATTAGGGTTAGGGTTTTATATCAATAAACCTAAATGAAGTGTCTTTTTATTTGTATATATATTGATATATTGTTTTTATTTGTATATATAATATACTAGTTTAGATATGTCGGGTCGAGGTGGCAATCGTTCAAAGAGAGGCAAGGTTGCGGGATTTGTCCATCGTCTTGTTTCTCCAAGGACTGGAGGGAGGGGCTCTACGTCTGGTTCAGGACGTAGTGATGATGATTTGAGCATCCAAGGTAATGTAAGCTCTAGTGTTCCAGTTAGTGAACCATCCTGGACGGGTTAACTTGGACGCAATTATTAATGAGGATGGAAAAATGGAAATATCTATCTCTCCCAGCCGTCGCAAGTATTATTTAATTGTAAATGTCATATATATAATGTTTACATTTTATTATTGTCTTTTTATTTGTATATATATTGATATATTGTTTTTCAATTAATATCTTATAGGTTTATACATGGTGGTTGTCAAGATCCCGCTAAATGGTTTGGGGATTTATTCAGCGGGTATAATTTTGAGGAATTTTATCCCACCCCGAAGTCAATATCAAAAGAGGTGTACGCTATCTGGTATTGCCAGTTTCGGGTAAAATTACTTAATTCTCTTTCCTTTGTAAAGTTTGTAGACTATTCCCTTGTTTATTTAACTACTTTTACTATTTTTGTAGCACATATATTCATGCCCTGAGTTTATCGACGTTCAAATCGAGGCGGCTTTCAAGAAATTGGTTGCTAAGCAGTACGCTGGGAAAGTGTACGACATGAAAAGAAAGTGGCTAAATGATGGTTTGCCTCCAGCTAATTTCTCCACTAGTGCGTGGGAGCAGTGGGAAGCCTATTGGAACAGTGAGAAATTTCAAAAAAATTCATAAATTGCAAAGAAGAATAGGAACTCACAAGAGGGGCGGGGGAGTGTGCACACTGGAGGATCAATTAACTTCAGCGAGACTTGGTCCAGAATGGTAAACTTACTTCATTTATTATCCGTTTGTAAATTAAGCAATACTCTATTTGATTCATATATTGTTATTATTTGATAGGCTTTTTAAAATTTTAATTTTTTTATATGTTAAGCGTAAGAAACACGGATATGATGAGGCTAATGCTGCTGCTGTGTTTCTGGCTACACATACTGCGGAGGCTGCTGATGGCTCAGGGCCACAATGGGTCAACCCTTATTACCAGACCCTTTATGTAAGTGTTAATAGTATTTTCTATTAGTAAATTATAAATTATTTAGTTAAAGAAATATTATTTTCTACCATAGTGTATAATGTATTATTTTTTTTTTTCAGGAAGAAAGAGTATGATAGGCGGGCTCGTGAGGAGGCTATTCAAGAAGGAAGTTTGGCTCCTGAGAGCACCGAGCGGCCCGCCTTTCGTGAAAAGCTTTGGGCGGCCATTGTCCTCCGAGACAAGCAACCAAAGGGAGACCGCTTGCCTGGATTCGGAGGACATGGTGCGGGGTATTTTAACATGCCATTCTGCAGCCCTACTACGCAATACTTTTCATCTTCTTCCTCCGACGGCAGTCATCATGTGGATCAAGAAGCGTTTGATGATCGGGTCAACAGATAGGTTGAGAGGCGAGTGGAGCTGATCCAGAGTCGTGCGAGCCGTGGAGGCCCATGTGCGTACTCCAACCTGCACCCTAGACGCACACCCAAAGCGAGGCCCAGGTGCGTAGTATATTGGAGCAACAAATGAGCAACGCATGCAACAATACTTGGCTATCATGAATTTGCAATCACACCCACAGCCACAACCACGTAATAGCGGTAACGCTTCCGATGAGTCACCGGTCAATACCTTAGCGGCGGGGTGGCGGTGGTAATGGTAGCGGTAGCCGCTCGTGGTCGGGATCGTGGTTGATTGACATTCATTTTATTTGGCTGGCATGTAATGTAAACAAATATATTTTGTTTCCCTTTCCCTTTCCCTTCCCTTTTCCCCAAGCGAAACAATTTCCTTTTCCCCTTTTCCCCTTTCCCTTTCTCTTTTCCCCTTTTCCCCTTTCCTCTTTCCCCTTTCGCTTTAGGTTGTTTGATACAGTTTCACTTTATTTGATGTTCAAACAAAACATTTTCCCTTCCCCTTTTCCCTTTCCCATTACCCCTTTTCCCTTTATTTGTAGGTTGTTTGTGTTTCTTTTATGTTGGGATTTGTTTAAAACAGGTTTGACAGGTTTACAGGTGGTTTAATAATAAAATAGATTTTTTTTAAAAAAATCTGGTCAAATTACCGACGGATATTTTCGTCGGTAAATAACTAAAAACACAAAAAATAAAATTAATTACCGACGTAAATTTTCGCCGGCAAAGTTAAAGCTTACCGACGGACATATCCGCCGGAAATGTTTCAAATTGCCGTCGGACATATCCGCCGGTAAATATTAATATTTCCGACGGATTTAACCGTCGGTAAGTGTTTTTAATATTTTATTATTTTAATATTTACCGACGGAAATGTCCGTCGGTATCCTCCGGCAATTGCTCCGGCAAACCGGCCGGCAAACCTGCTTTCCGACGGACAATTTTCGGCGAAATTTTCTGTTTTTTCGACGGACTATCCGCCGGTATCACCGACGGAAATGGTCCGTCGGTATTACCAACGAATTATTTCCGACGGAATCCGACGGACTATTTCCGTCGATAATGTACATTTACCGACGGATATGGAGAATTACCGACGGAAATGTCCGTCGGTAAGAGGCCTGATTCTAGTAGTGCTGTTGAAAACAATTTGTTTCATTTTATACAAATAATATAAAAATAAATTGTTACTAGCTACCTCCGTCACAAAATAGATTACAAAAAAATCTTTTAAAAAAAATTTAGATCAAATTTGAAATTATGTTGTCATTCAATTTTTTGTTTGGGATGCAGGAAATATATATTAATGGGATATACATCACCATTGTGAAAAATGCATTACATATTGTAATCAGTTGATGTTGCAAATCAAGCAAAACAAATAAACAAACGAGAGATTGTTTGTACTTTATAAAGTTAAAAATGAGATAGTTAATCAAGAGACTAAATGTTGATGTTATTTATAGACAGATTTATTATGCCTTCTCAAATATCTATGTTGAAAAGTGTGCTCTAAAATGGTGGTTTCAAGTTCAAATCAAGATACCAGAAAGTGATTTCTAAACTCTTCAATAATCCCCAGAATATTTTAATTAAAAGTCATTAAATGAATTTAATTAGCTTGTATTAAATGCTGGTCAATAATCAATTACTAATTATTATTGCATTTATTATTTGAGATTGAATGCTTGAGTAAAATGAATCTGACCAAAATTATGTATATGTGAGAGTTTTGGAGGGAAAGTGTTATAGTAACTTCATCTTTCATATAGTAATAATAGATTATTATTACATTTATTATTTGAGATTGAATGCTTAAGTAAAATGATTCTAACCAAAATTGTATATATATGAGAGTTTTGGAGGAAAAATGTTATAGCAATTTCATCTTTTATATAGTAATAGATTTCATGACATTCTTTCCTCTATCCATTGTAAATTTACTGAAGTAAGTTGAACTTGAGATCTCATTTTGAAGATGAACACGAGATTGAAATTCAATTTCTTCACGTATACTTTTAAAATAGAGTTTTTATCAAAAACTACATAAAAAAGACGATATTTACAAAGAAAAAACATGTAATATATAATATTACAAAAAACTACTTTTTATCATTTTCAGTTAAAAACAAATGATAAATGCATTTATCAATTTTTAAAAAGTATTTTGTGCTTGATTTTTTGATTAAATAACTAATAAAAATATTTATCAGTTGTTTATAAATGATAAATTCATTTATCAACTTTTGAAAGAGTATTTTGTGCTTTATTTTTTGGTTAAAACAACTGATAAGTGCAATTATCAGTTTTTATACAGATAAACGCAAAATAAAAAATAGAAATATTAAAAAAAATTAATTTTTTGTAATATCCATTTTTCAAAATTAGTTTTTGATAAATGACCCTTTTAAAATTTATGTTTTTCGAAATTATTCATGTTTGTAAAATAAATTAAGGGTATGTTTGGATACCCCAATTTCATAGCTTGGAATTGGAATTGGGGCCTCCAAAATCAATTACATTGTTTGGGAACATAATTAAAATTTGGAATTGAAATTGTGTTGCAATTCTAAATCATTCAATTCCACAAAACTAATTCCATCTTAAATCCTAATAATTTAAATTCTAAATTTTGATCAATTAATAACAACTCACATTCTTTTTTACCACCACCACAACAACTTTCAATTACCACCATTTGTGCCACCTCCCGCCGTCGCCGGAAATCGCCGACTACCGTCGAAAAACGCCGACCACAGCCGGAAACCGCCCACCCCCAGAAACCGCCGGCCATCGCCGAAAATCGGCCACCGCCGGCCATCGCCGAAAATCGGCCACCGCCGGCCACCACCGCCGCCGGAAACTGCCCCACCACCGGCCGTCATCACCGGCAATCGCCGCCTCCAACTACCTCCGTCGGCTGCCACCTACCGCCGCCGTTAACCACCACTACTATATATTATTTATTTTTAAAAAAATAATTTTTTTTATACTTTTGTTGTTAGCAAGGTTCGAACCCTTGTTAATTATAATAACTAACAATCATATATTACTAGACTAAACTAGATATTTAACCTATTATTGAACTTTTATTTTATGTATAATGTATAATTACAATTGAATTTCACACATTATTCAAACAATGAAAATGCTATGATTTTGAAAGCAAATTCTAAATTATTTAAATTCTATAGACTTTAAATATTTATTGAATTTAAAATCAATGTATCCAAACGGATTCTAAATACTCCCTCCGTCCCAGACCAAGGGTCCTCGGGGGGGATTTCACGCTTCTTAAGAATTTTTTTTAAAGTGGGTAGAAAATTTTAGGAGAGAGAATGTAAAAGTTAAATGTGTGGTAGGGAATAGGAGAGAGAATGTAAAAGTTAAATGTGTGGTAGGGAATAAGAGAGAGAATGTAAAAGTTAATAATATTTAATAGGAGAGAGAATGAGTGGGAGGAATAGTAATGGTTTTTTTGTAAATATATGGAGATGATAAGGGTATAAATATAAGGAAATCTTTCCATTTAAGGAAAAAGACTCTTGGTCTGGGACGGACCAAAAAGGAAAGTAGGACTCTTGGTCTGGGACGGAGGGAGTAATTACTTGGTCCCGACCATATCCTTCAATGGGTGGAGTTGACTCTATTGCACCTCACGTTGTCCTTTTTAGTGAAATCTGTTGTCATCAATCTCACCTTGAATATGAATAATAGAATTGAGTTCAAAGATATTTTTTTTTCTGAACGAAAACGAGGGTATTTTGCAACAAAGCACCTAAATTAAATAATATTTTACACAATTTAAATTATTAAAAGTTTTTATTTTTCTCTCTTTCTCCCAAAACAAATATCGAATATGGTCAACTAAATTAAAATTTAACAAAAAGTTATAAAAATTTAAATATCTACATGCTTCTACTATTTTGAAAATGGTTATTGATATATTAATATAAAGACTATTTATAACTATTTTAAAATTTTCATGACGACTAATAATTTATCATTAAATTTTAGTTAAAGTTTAATTTAGTTGACTGTAACTAATTTATACTAGTACAGAAAAGTAGTACTTCATTCCTCCCAAAATACTTGCAATTTTAGCATTTTTCATAAATATTAATAAAATAATAGATATATATTAAATAGACTAAGCTACCTTTTGAATATTTCAAATATCTAATCAATTAATTGCTTTTATATTGATAATTAAATAATTATAAAGCAAAATCTTGAATTCAATGGATTAGACATCACGTTTGCCCAACAAAGAGATCTGTCTCTCTCTCTCTCTCTATAATGTGGTTCATATCATTAAAAAAAAAAAATCTCTATAATGTGGTTCATTGTGCAATTTGTGAAATACCTTGATTTTTTTTTTCTTTTTCATTCATCGTATGAACAATGAATTCGGTGACTACCAATGTAATACTCTCTTCTTCCAATAATATTTTGTTGTTTAAGTAGTTAAATTTTGTAACAAAACATCTGTTTCTTTAAAATAATTAACGTAAAAATATCTAATTACCTAGTAATTATTTTTTTTTATAAAATTTTTATTTTTATATTTTATACTCCCTCCGTCCCAGACCAAGGGTCCTAGGGGAGTATTTTACGATTTTTAAGAAAATTTAAAAAAAAGTGAATAAAAAATTGAAAGTGGGTAAAAGATTAGAGGAGAGAGAATGTAAAAGTTAAAAATATTTTATAGGAGAGAATGAGTGGAAGAAATAGTAAGTTAATGAATGATTTTTTTGTAGGAGAGAGAATGAGTGAGAGGAATAGTAAGTTAATGATTGATTTTTTTATAAATATGTTAAAATTATAAGGGTATAATGAATAATTTTTTTGTAAATATATAAACATTATGATGGTATAAATGTCCGAAACACTGTTCACATATTTTCATTTATGGAATGAGGCTCTTGGTCTGGGACGGATCAAAAAGAAAAATAGGACTCTTGATCTGAAACGAATGAAATATTTAATTAAGCCAAAATACATTTTGGTACCCAAAACTATCCTCCAAATCCCACTTAAGGTCCTCAACATTAAAATTCATGTTTGACTTTCACGTGGAAGTCAATACATTCTACATGTGGAAGGTTTTCAATGTCAATTTCATCACTGAACTTCAATTTGTTTTTCAAATTAGTCCCTAA
Organism: Adenophora triphylla var. japonica; assembly: GCA_022495995.1. Lineage (NCBI taxonomy): Eukaryota > Viridiplantae > Streptophyta > Magnoliopsida > Asterales > Campanulaceae > Adenophora > Adenophora triphylla. The sequence goes on from JAFEMH010003791.1 coordinate 39,523, forward strand.
ACTATATTTATTCCAATATTTTTTGATTTTATAACTTACCCGAGGAAAAATTAAAGTGGGCCTATTTTTTGACTATAAAATACTCTTTTCGTCCCAAAATTAATAACAAAAAATTTTCAAATTTGTTTTTGATTCAAACAAATTTGAACAGTTTTTATCATTTATTTTGAAGCTTAGAAATGTAGATGTAGTACTTTCAGTGGTATCAATTCATACCAATCATTTAAAGCACTGTTGACTTTAATCATAATCATAGCAAAAAAAGAAGGCAAAATGTTGAGCAACAAAACATAAAGAAACATAATCAATATAAAAGGTGAATCCAAATGCAAATACTCCCTCCGTCCCATCTCACTTGACACTCAAGAGGTGGACATAAGAACTAAGAAAAAAGAATAAAATAAAAAAAATGTGTGGTAGAAAATGAAGAGAGAAAATGAGTGGGATAAATAGTAGTGTTGATTGAATAAATTGAGTGGTGGAAAATGAGGAGAGAGAATGAGTGGTGGGGTAGAGTGAATATAAAATTATAAAAAGTAGGCTATTTTAAAAAATGTCAAATGAGCTGAATCGGATCAAAATGAAAATAAATGTCAAGTGAGCTGGGACGGAGGGAGTATGTCAAAGTTAATATCCATATCAAAAGCAGCATTAACTACTTGCACACTTGAAAAAAATAATAATACTAAACTTCAACGGTACCAAAAATAGGCCCACTTTAATTTTTCCTCTGATAAGTTATAAAATAAAAAATATTGGAATAAATATAGTTCAGTGACTAATTTGAAAAACATATACTCCCTCCGTCCCGTTTATAGGTTCACCATTTTAAACATAACACGCAAATTAAGAAAAAAGTTTAGTGGAGAAAGTGTTGTGAGTATAAAAGTAAAATATGAGAGAGAATGAGTAGAGGGAATAGTAAAGTTGATTGGTGTTGTGAGTATAAAAGTTAAGTAGGAGAGAGAATTAGTGGGTGAAATAGTAAAGATTCTTTGCCATTTTAGAAAAGGTGAAACATTTAGCGGGACACCCGTTTTGACAAAGGGTGAAACTTCCAACGGAACGGAGGAAGTATTTGAAGCTCAGTGATGAAATTGACATTGATTAGTTAGTAGCACACATGAGGCCCACTTTTCTGGACCACAATCCATATGGTATTTCTGCCGTTTTCTTACCATTTGAGTTGCTAGCCCAATAAGTGGATGACGTTTTCATACTTGGGCCGACTTTATAAATATAAATGGGTCGGCTAGTTTCTATTGAGCCCACCCTATATGGTGCAAAGGGTGTACAACAAAACGATTTAAAATCAAAATCAGTAGTGGGCTGGGAGGAGAAGCCCATGCTGTTCTATTGCACAGCCTGCGCATGACTAATAGCACCCATAAGGCCCACTTTTCTGGATCACAACCCATATGAGGGTCTAAAAATTATATTTACCCCTACAAACTTGTTTCATTTTATTAACTACTCCCATCCGTCCCATTCGAAATAATATAAATTTTCATTTGGTGTTACATTTAAAATGGCACAAAACTTAGAGGATGGAAGAAAGAGGAAAAAAGGGAATGAGTTCAAATTTATCCATCAACATGTTATTCATTTATTTATTTATTGCTAATTTCTTTTGTTGAAATATTTTAACTTCTCGTATAAATTATATTTGACTGATTATTAAAATATACTCCCTCCCCCCGTTCGAAAGGGCACAAATTTCCTTTTTGGGTTGAAAGGGCATAACCTAAAAATGAAAAGTTTTTTATTACTTCTTTATTTGTGGAATCCACTTGTCATACTCTCACAATAAATATCCACTAACTATTTCCTACCCCACTTTCTCTTTCCTACATCACCTTTCACTCACAATATTTATTCCACTATACACTTTTTCTTTTTCCTACATCACTTTTCTTAATTTTCGTGCAAGACACAACCTTTGCCCTTTCGAACAGGACGGAGGGAGTAATGTTCTTTTTATTAAATTATTGATAATATTTTTCATAAAGTATCATAATTGCATTTTCTACATTTTTCTTATTAAAGTTTAGTCAAGTGATCAAAATAGCCAAGATAAATTCAATAACGGGACAAAGGAAATACCAATAATATAAATACTTAAATAAATACTATACAATATAGTCTAATTATGTATATGGCGACTTTAAATTGCTTTAAAAAAATGCCTTTATTTTACTACTTTTGGGGACAATGGGTTCTTATCTAAAGTATAAGGATTAAAATGGTTAAAACTGAAGTTTAAGGAAAGTACAAAGGTTCAAAATGTTGATATAACTTTTTTTTTTCATTAACACTTAATTCATTAATTAAACTTCCTTTTTTACTATTCATTTCCATAATTATATAAGATTTTATGATAAAAAAATGAAACGCCCCTATAAATATGAAAACAAATAACAAAAAAATTTATAAATGAATTGAGTGTTATCAATACGAAACTTAACGTGTGCCTAGTATAAAAAAAATCAAAATAATTTTCCATAATGGAGGATTTTATTTATTTATTTGATTATTTTTGACGATGTCTAAAGTTAGGCGGGAAGGCGAGAAGAGAATTCGAACCTTATACCTTATCGAAACTGAGGCTTAACTTTATTAATCGGCCACTCGGTCTTTGGAGACTATTATAATGGAGGATTAAGAAATGAAAAGTAAGGGAAGTGAGTGACATTATTTAAGAGTTGGTGGGCTTTCATGTGTACTTTTAGGAGTTGATGTGAGATTTTTGCTTTTGGAAAGTGTTTTTAGTTAGTTGTTTGTTCACTTTTGACCTACTAATCTGAATTGACCTCTCCGCTAGATATATAGAAAATCAGGTATTCTCCAATCCAATTTTATGGCTACAATCAAATAACCGATTTAAATTGATTTCCTAAATAAATTTATCTAACTTATTTTCAAACCTTTTATTCTCTATATAGGATAATCTAGGGGTGTCAGCGATTCGGTAAAAGCCGCGATTTGAGACCGAACCGAACCAAACTATGTGGTTTGGTTTGATTTTTAACGATTAACGGTTCAGCTCAGTTTCAAAAATTTATAAATCATGCGGTTCGGTTTGGTTTGCGGTCTGACTCCTTCAAACCGAACCATTTCGAGCTGAACCGTCAAACCGAACCACCGAGCTGAACCGCTAAACCGTTATCTTAAATGTTCGTTATTTTTGATTTATTTTCCACCATTGAATATGATATAGCTAGACTTGGATTGATCTTTCTGCATATAACAGTATCATCGTCACGAATTGAGAAGAAGAGATAAATTTTTCACTTTATTTGCATATGTAATTCTAGTTACGTCAAAACAATTTGAAAATTCTTATTGAAGCTCGTTGCTTTATAAGGTTAATAAGGTATTGATTTAGACAATGCTAACTTGAAGGAGGATCCTTCATTTATTATGTGTGTTGTTTTTCATTCTGCGTTATTTCTTATTTTATTTGGGATGATTTGTTTAGTATTCAGTTTGAAAGACTGAAGCTTAAGACTGAAGTTTAATGTGATATTGATAAGGAAAGGCTAACCTTGAAAGAGAAACTGGTAATCCTTTTTCTTTCCGGCAGAAGAAAATAATATGAGAAAGTTGCTAAAGATGTACCCAAATATGCTACATCATACACCAATGGTTCGGTTCGATTTAAAATTTTCCATGGTTCGATTTGATTTGGAATTTCTCCGAATCAAGTACTAACGGTTTGGTCTTTAAATTTGTCCAATCGAACCATTTACACCCATAGTATAATCTAATCTATAGGTTGTCTAATGGGGTCAATTGCCCCGATTTTTTTTTTTTTTTGAAGTGCAAATATTTTAAGAAATTAAGTGTTTTAATAAATTTTATTAAAATTTTTACTTTTTGTGTTAAAAAAATGCATTTTTTTTTGCCTGTTTAGCTTTGTGAATAATATTTCCATCTTTTAAATAAATTGTCTGCCCCACTAAATAGTACTCAATCCGTACTAAAATGAATGTCTATATTTTTTTATATTTTTTCTGAAGTACATCAAAAAATATTTTGAGAAAAATTAATAACAAAAATTCATATATATTTTTACTATTTATTTTTTTGCAAGTATGTAATGAATTTTACTTTTTTTTTTTTTGTTAATATATCATATAGGAGTAGATATAATGTGTTTTAAAAATATAAATATTTGGTAACGAAAATATTTTTAAATAGATACTCACTCCGTCCCACATGAATGTGCACTCTTTTTTTTTTCGTCTGTCACACATGAGTGTGAACATTACAAAATGGCAAAATAATTATAATTTTATATTCAATTGGATCCAATTGGCATACTTAAAATAATAATCCACTTACTATTTCTCTCACTCACTCATTCTTTCTTCGATTTGAATTTTCATACTCATAACACCTCTTTTAATATCTCTACTTTTCTTTATTTTATTACTGTTTTTTAATTACTGTGCCCAAAATTTTGATTAATCCTCACGTGGGCGAAAGGAGAATTTACCAAGGAGAATGCTTCATAAGTTCTGAAAAAGTTTTATAATACATTATAAATTCTTTTTCATGTTATATTATCATATTATATTATTATGTAATAATATTGAATACATGATACTGCATGATACTATACATACTCATATTTTACATCGTTGATGATGACATGTGGCGTGATGATCGGAAACTGGCGACCGAATTATGGCGATCGGCGACGGCGGGCGGCAGCGTTGGTGACAGAAGGTAGTATTTAGGATGTTGTATCATAATTTTTAAATACTGCATATTGAATACAGTATAATATAATACTTTATAATAAGCTATATGGCATTTAATTAGGGGTATCAGTGGTTCGGTTTAAACCGCAGTTTGAGATCGAACCGAACCAAACAATGTGGTTTAGTTTGGTTTTTAACGACAATTCAAATTTCGGTTTCAAAAATTTATAAACCATGCGGTATGATTTGGTTTGCGGTCTGACTCCTCCAAACCTGATGCTGCCATGGGAAATCTTTATGGTTGCACAGGGACTGAAAATGGTGGATACTTCGGCTGTTTCTCCTTTGATCGGCTTCCTACACACATACAAGAACGTAAGCTAGGCCGGGGGTGTCTCCGGCGAACCCCCTCCGGTGTGAGAGTAAGATTAGTAGCTCAAATCACAAGAAAACAAAGGAAACCTAGAGAGAGATAGAGCTGAGAGAGGAGTGAGAGTCTTACCATGCAAATGAAAGATCTTCCTCTAGTTATACCTCCAAGCCCCCATGTGCCTTGCACATGGGGGACACTTGTCAATCATCCGCAGGGGGTCTCCAACCACCTTTTACCTAGTGGGATTTCACTGTTGGGCTTGTCAAATCAAGCTACAGTTAGCTGCTCTTTGTAATGACGGGATAAAGGGTCTCAAGTCGTGAGCGACAACCAATAACCCACTGGTTATGCCAACTCCGCGACCTAACCTAGTGAAGTCGCCCCCACTGATTCCCGCCATATCGCTCCATCATAAGTCTATCTCTCCGGAGTGTTTGTCTTGCCGTACTTACTCTCGGGCCATTAGGCGGGATCACCCTTTCTCGCACCAACGTTCTCGCCGCTGAGGCCCTTACCCTTACTTTCTAGGCCTATAATAACTAACATTGGGCCCATAAACCCTTTTGGGCCCAATCCAAATTTTCTATATCACATCAGAAGCCCCCAATGTCGAGACCTGGATTATTTATGATCCAGGCGAGAAATTCATCAAGAGACGCGGGATTTTAATCCCGCCGAAGCATATAAGGCGAGATTATGATTCTGATTGACATGCATATGGCCACGTGTCGAGCTAGGGTGGATGGGTTGGGGCGGATTTGTCAGTGCCGTACGATGCCTCGATGTTCGTGCTTCCCTTTAAATAACCTCATTAAAGGAGAGGGAAATTTTAAAATTTCGAATCGTCATTTTTCCCAAGAAATTTCGAACGCCTCTTCGTCTTCACCACGCCTCTTCGTCTCCATTGTGCTAAGGTTAGTCTACCGTCCCCCATTTCTAATTTTCCAGTCATTCTACCCACCATTTTCTCTCTATTTTCCGGTGAAAGATTTTTGAGGAAAATCTCTATTTCTTACGGATTTCACCGTTCGTTTCCTTTATTTCTTTGGGGTATTCACTTTTAGGGTCACGATTCCTTGTTCTAACGCTTTCTGGGTGCGTTTTTGACCACTTTCTTCATTTTTCTGAAGATTCCGGCCGTATTTCGGCAACGGTCATCGTCTCCGTCCGTTCGCCATTTTCCTGTATTTGCTTGATTTCTCGCCCTTTTCTTCAATTTCCGCTTTTTTTCCTTTCGGTTTTACTATCTCTCGCAATGGCGAGAACCAAGTGTTGTACTAGGGCCATTAGATTTGGCCAAAATTTATACACGGGGGGATATTATAGGGTGGAAGTAGGGACATGGGCTAGGATCCCGCGCGAGGATCTTAACTTCATGCTTATGCGACATGATGCCGATGCCGCCGTTCTTAGTACTTTAGAAATTAGGGGTCCCCCCTTTTTGCCTAAGTCTGCCCCTATGCAAACCTTTCACAACACATTTGAACTATGCTCGCACATTTGCTCTCTCTACCATTCCCGCTTTGAATCTGATTTCTCTGACACTGACTATCCCGCGGCTTCCAATTTACGTAGTCGTCGCTTCTCTAAGCAGGTTCGATCCAGTTCTAGCGAGGAAAACAGCATGTCTTCTGCCCAATCTTCTTCCAGTCATGACGTATCGGATACTCTTGCTGCGGAAACTTCTTCTCGCGCCCAAGCTTCTTCAGAACAACCAAATGTTGCCGCTATTGCGACAACTAGTGCTTCTGCTTCCAACCTTCAAACTCCTTTGCACACAAAATTTGGCATAAACCACAACATTTACTGTATCAAGCCTTACACTGACAATGAAACTCTTGCTGTAATGCGACAACGAACTGACGGGGTTATCACGTATGTCTCGCATTTAGAGGTCGGGCTTAGATTTCCCTTGGACCCATTCATTTCCTCCTTCCTTCACAAGGCTCAAGCCGCAATAGTAGACCTCCATCCCAACGTTTTTCGAGTTTTGGTGAGCTATATAGTTATATGTCGCTCCTTGAAACACGAACCTTCCCTTCCCCTTTTTGCTCATTTCTTCGGTGGCTACACCTCCGTCTCTGCGCGGGAAGGTGTAGTTGAGAAACGCTTATCTATAAAATATGGAAGAACCAAAATCCTAACTCCCCTCCTCAGTAAAGTGCATAACTGGCAGTCCAAACCGCTTCTAATAACATCTCGCGTTGGTTGGTCGCATGATGGTGGCGACTTGAGAGAAATTACCCCAAAGGTCGAAACCAACAAAGCTTTAATTTCTGGGGATTCTCGTCTTAAAGAGCGAATCCTACAAGTCCTTCTTCTTTGCGTCGATCTGACTAGCGCTCTTTTCTTGGCGAGATATTCTTTCCAACTGTGCTCTTCAAGGGAATCCGGCTTCCCCGATTTTTATTTCCCAACTGATGAATCCCGTATCTCCATCATTCACATTCCTTGTCCCTGCTGGGACCTTCATTCTAAAAACTGCTTTGGATCAGAGTGTGTGCCATGCCAACGAGTTGATCATTGCTGTAAAGCTATGTACGAAGTATTCAGTATGAGTTCTCGCCTTTAACCCCACTTTGTATTTTCCTGTTATTTATGACATACCCTGTTATTATCATAATGACTTCTTTCTCTTTTCGCAGAATTCAGAAATATGTCGCTTGCTCAACGTCGCGAGGCTCTTTCCAACGTGGAAAGCCGTCGAAGAAGGTTGGCTGAAACCCGCCAAACAGCCCTCAGTCAATCCACCGAGAAGGTTATTCCTACTTCAGCCCATGGCGACGATTCTGAAGCTGTCGCACGCGAAAAAGTTGCTGCAGCCGCCGAGAAGGCCGCCGGGAAAGCCGCTGCCCCCAAATCCCGAAAACCTTCCAAATCTAAGACTCCAGCTCCAGGATCTGACCTTAACTTGAGGGATGAGGATGATCCCGAACCTGTGGATATCTCAGGTACTGATCCCATAACCACCAATATTACTGCAACAACCGACTCAACTGGCCACTTGCCAAGTCCCCCTTCCCGTCCTCAAAAATGATCCCGCGTCGGCGAAGAGGAAGCTTCTGAGCACACTGAACAATTTTCTGCTGGCGCTGGAACTTCCGAGGCTAAGCTTGCTAGTTTGTTGACGGCGGGCTTCAAAATGCCTAATGATCATGCTTCTCTTCTCGCTCTAAGCACCGAGATTGGTGAGGTCCCTGATCTTCCAAACTTGAACCTCCATTCAACCAACCAAGACTATAGAATGCTGGGTGGCGGCATTATTCAGCGTTCCTGCGTCCCCGAGCGAGTTAGAGAGTATGAAGGAACAAATGAGGATTATGCCGCCAATGATGCGGGCTTTCATATCGCTGGGGTAAGTTTAACTTTTCGCTTCTTTTTTCGTTTCATTTCGCTTTATATTAATTTCTTCTCAATTTTCGCAGCTTTCAAGCATACTTTATGGGCTAAGGAATCGTTGCAGCAAAACTTCTCTTGAGCTGGAAAGCCGCGAGGGAGATCTGAAGCGGGTTAGGTCTGAGCGGGATAGAACCAAGAAGAGCTTCCAGGAACGTGAACAATACATTGCCGCCCTTCAAGAGGATAAAGCCAAGCTCGTCCAAGTCGAGAAAGACCTTCGTCGCGAGATGGAGGAACAAAAGATCAAGTTCGAAGAGCAACATAAACTCTTGTCGGCAGATTTGGCGGCCTCAGTGAAGAGCGATCTTGCTAACAAAACTCTGATTGCAGAACTCCAAGCCACTATTGCCGAAAACAAAACCAAAGCTGAGGCAGATGCTATGGACTTATACGACAAAGCTCTCATTCAGTGTATGCGTGCCGCGGCGGCAAGTTCTGGCGACATTCCGGCTATCACTCCTGACTTGATTGCTAAATGGGGTTCTGAAACCTTGTATAGCGATTTTAGTCGCATGGGTCATAGTCTGGTTCCGTATGATAAAGATGAGCTCGCAGAACTAGCCGCTGACGATAAGCTTCTTGGTAAGCCTGTTTGGGAAGTTCCCGCTCTGGCCAACCCCGACGTAATCTCTCTTTGGTTTGACTTGATTGCCGAGAAGTCAACAGCTCATAGGGCAGCTAAGGAAGCCGCCGAAGCTGCACTCGCAGCTCAAGCTGCGACAAATTCTCCCTCTGCTTCCCGCGAAAATCAAGATAGTCCAGCTTCCTGAACAACTTATTTTTCTAAAACAATCTTTATTTTTCTTGGTTTGTATTAAACAATTTACCTTTCCGTCGGTATTACTTTTGATTTTGGATATCGCGGTTTGCGACCTTACATTTATATTTCATCTCGCCTCTTTATTACTTTTCTATTCTTGCTTTTATGGTCTATCAACGTTCCAACTTTTGATTTCGCCATCGCCATTTTGCTTCAATAGTTTATTGAAGATTCCTTTGTCACCTTACCCCTACACGTACTACTCCCTTCAAAAATAGTGAGGCTTGTCTTTAGGCAGCCTCACTCTGTTAATGAGCTAGACAAATCTATCTTTAGGTTGCGACAACCGCTTCAGTTATATCGTGCGAGAAGAAGGGATATCGCTTCCCTCTATTCTGGCGAACCTGGTTTCAATCCGGGTCCTTGTCGCCATCTTACCCATAACTTATCTCGCCCGGCCACGGCCAAAAACCCTTCTCGCAAAACTTATTTTGCATGGACTTGGCCGGGCTAGCTTTTACTCTTCATTGTCGCATCATCATTTTGGGGATGCGATCCCTTCTTTGTCGACAGTTAGGGATGTTAGCCCTTCTTTGGTAACAGTTAGGGATGTTAGCCCTTCTTTGTCGACAGTTAGGGATGTTAGCCCTTCTTTGTCAACGCTAGGATGTTAGCCCTTCTTTGTCGACAGTTAGGGATGTTAGCCCTTCTTTGTCGACAGTTAGGGATGTTAGCCCTTCTTTGTCGACAGTTAGGGATGTTAGCCCTTCTTTGTCAACAGTTAGGGATGTTAGCCCTTCTTTGTCAACTCCACTAAGCTCTTGGCGGAACCTTCTTGTCACCTTTGTGGCAACCTTCTTGTCGCCATCATCCATGCTTTTGACGGCAATCTTCTTATCGCCATCATCTATGCTTTTGACGGCAATCTTCTTATCGCCATCATCTAGGCTTTTGGCGGCGACCTTCTTGTCGCCATCATCCATGCTCTTGGCGGCAACCTTCTTGTCGCCATCATCTAGGTTTTTGGCGGCAACCTTCTTGTCGCCATCATGAAACGGAAAATAACAGTCAGAATATTCTATTTTGCAAGTATGTTGTCACGATTCACAAAATGATAGAAAACCTTGTCGTCATTTTTTTCATATATATACATTACACGCCGCAAGATCAGCAAATTTTACATAACTTTCCTCATTGCAACAACCAAACAAAGCAAAATGCAAGGAAAAGTTAAGCAACTTTTGTTATCTACGGAGGCCAACAAAAAGAATGGAAACTGCGGAAACAAAAGGGGCGGCTTCACTGATAGAATTGTTTGAGGTGGTCAACACTCCATGCATTCTTCAATTCTTCTCCATCTTGCTTTCTCAAACGATAGGTTCCTTCCCGCACAACACTTGAAATCTGGAAAGGCCCTTCCCATTTTTCATTCAGCTTGGTATATCCTGGCTTAGCTCCTGCCACCTCCATACTTCTCAAAACCCAATCTCCCACTTTGAATGACCTCTTATTAACCCGCCTATCATGCTGAGCCTTCATCTTTTGCTTATAGTTGATCATTCTCATTCTCGCATACATCCTTTTTTCATCAATCAAATCCAAATCGTTACATCGTCTTTGCCCGTTTCTTGCTTCATCGTAATTAGCCACCCTGTAAGTCGGCAAAGCCATCTCGGCAGGTGCCATTGCTTCTGACCCATAAGTGAGGGCAAAAGCGGTTTCTCCAGTTGAGCCCTTGATTGTCGTTCTTACGTACCACAAAGCTATAGGTAATTCGTCCAGCCAAGCTCCACCTCTTCCCTCCAGATTTTTACGCAAGGCGATAAGGATTTGCTTGTTTGCCGCCTCGGCTTGACCATTACATTGCGGCCTGTAGACTGCCGACATCCAATGTTTTACATTCACCCTCTCACATTCCGCAGAAAATTTCTTTCCAAACTGTGTACCATGATCAGAGATAATCGCTCTGGGAACCCCATATCTGCACCAAATATTCTCCTGAACAAATTTGATCACTTGGTCTTCACTAATTGTCGCTAGAGCTTTGGCCTCCGTCCATTTCGTAAAATAATCCACAGCAACAACAACGTGCTGGCAACCACCTCTGGCCTTCGGGAAAGGCCCTATCAAATCGATTCCCCACATGTCGAAGGGCCAAGTCGGCACGATGGGAGTTTGCTCGGTTGCGGGCTGGCGGGGAATGTTCCCGAATCTCTGACATTTTTCACACTTCTTTACATAAATCTCAAAGATCCTTCCTCAATCCCGGCCAATAGTACCCATGAAACAAAACTTTGTCCGCCAATGTTCTCGCTCCAGGATGACCGCCACATATACCTTCATGAATTTCAAATAACACCTTTCGCACCAAACTTGGCTCAACACATCTTAACAAAGGCTTTGAGAAAGATTTTCGGTATAACACGCCATCTTGCACTGTAAATCGCGGAGAGGTTACTTTCACCAATCTCGCCTTTTCCTCATCCTGCGGCAACTCTCCTTTTTCTAAAAATCTTTCATCTCGCACACCCAATCTTTCTCGCCATCAACAATCTCGAAACAACGGGTCTTTCGATTGCCGGCATCTCCACAAATTCTATCAAAGGTTCACCATCTAGGATCTCGCTCCTCGGTTCCCGCCAACCCGGCTCACCATCTCGTCGCATATTCTCGATTCTATCAATCTGTACTAACTCCCAAAATTCAAAACTTTTTAACAAGTTTCTCGCCAGATCGCAGTATCTTCTCAGAACCAAGCTCAACACCCCATATCCACCCTTTACTTGATTCACAATTAACTGTGAGTCAGAATGAATCACCACCTTAGTTAGCCCGATGCTTCTAGCAAGCTCTATCCCGGCAATCAACGCCTCATATTCGGCCTGATTATTGGTCACACCAAATTTAAATTGCAGGGCTTTTTCATACCTGATCTCCTCATCCGGCGAGATAACCGTGATTCCCGCCCCACCTTTATCTTTGGATGATGACCCATCAACAAATATGACCCAACAATCAAGCGGTCTCTCTCTCTCTTCAATCAAGCTGGGCGCAACCTTCTTTGCCGCCCTCTTCTTGACTCCATCTATCAATTCATCTTGGGATTGGGTGAAAGAAGTTTCAGCAATAAAATCGGCTAATGCTTGTGCCTTGATAGCCCGGCGGGATTCATATCTCAAATCAAACTCCGTTAACTCAATCGACCATTTTAGCAGCCTTCCCGCGGCATCGGGCTGTTGTAAAATTTTCCTCAATGGGGCATCACTCAATACGACGATAGTGTGCGCGACAAAATAAGCTCGTAATTTTCGCGCTGCAATCACCAAAGCATACGCCAATTTCTCGACATTGAAGTATCTTGATTCAATCTCGCTCAAAGCTTTCGAAACATAATAAATCGGCCTTTGAGCATTTTTCTCTTCCCTCACCAATACTGCTGCCACGGCATAGTCTGAGGCCGCCAAGTAGACGAACAGCTCCTCCCCTTCCACTGGACTACAAAGCAATGGCGGTTTTCCCAAATAAATTTTCAGCTGCTCAAAAGCGGCATCACACTCAGCATCCAAGGCAAAGGTCTTCACTCCTTTCAAAACCTTATAAAACGGCAAACATTTCTCAGCCAATCTTGAAATGAATCTCCCCAAGGCAATGACCCTCCCATTCAGCCTCTGGATCTCGCGAATAGTTTTGGGAGGCGACATATCTAGCAGAGCCTGAATCTTTTCCGGGTTCGCCTCAATCCCGCGCCGGTTAACCAGAAACCTAAAATTTTCCCCGCAGTCACCCCACATGTGCACTTACTAGGGTTCAACTTCATAGAATTCCTTCTCAAGTTTTCAAATGTTTCTGCAAGATCCAAAACATGATCATTCTCTCCGGTCTTGATCACCATGTCATCAATATATGCTTCCAAGTTACGCCCAATATGTGACTTAAAAACTTCATTCACCATTCTCTGATAAGTCGCTCCAGCATTCTTCAGCCCAAATGGCATCATCTTATAACAAAAATTTCATTTCGGTGTTCTAAAAGCCGTTTTCGCCCTATCCTCCTCGGCCATTTTGATTTGATGATAACCCGAGTATGCATCAATGAAACTAAAAACTCGGTGTCCGGCAATCGAATCAACTAGCTTATCAATCTTGGGTAGTGGGTAGCAATCTTTGGGGCAAAGCGGTATTAAGATCTGTAAAATCGATGCACATCCTCCACTTCTTGTTCGACTTCAAAACCATAACCGGGCATGCTAACCAAATGGGATATTGAATTTTCTCAATGATTCCCGCCTTCATAAGCTTGTCAACCTCCTCCAATACCGCCCTTTCTTTCTCGGGCGACAAATGTCTAACCTTCTGCTTAAATGGTTCAATGTTTGGATCAACATTCGAGTACGATGCGTATGGCGACATTCTCGTCAATGCCTCTCATATCTTCCGCCGCCATGCGAAAACATCCAAATTCTCCTTCAAAAACTCCACCAAACGTTCCCGCTCGTCTCGAAACAATTGTTTTCCAATCTTAATCTTTTGCTCGGGAAGTAACAATTAATTTCTATCTCCTCTAACTCTTCATCGGCTTGGATATCGCTCATCCCGCGTCTGTAAGGTTTCCACCTCAATCCTTTTTCGCTTCCCCGGTAACTAAGCTCTTGGGGAACAAACTTCCTGGGATCCATAAACTCGTTTTCGTAGGTCGCCCTCAGATCTTCCACTTCAATCATTTCACAATCTTCTTCGCATTCACCGTCGATAGCCTCTTCAAACACAATCTCCTCTATTCTTGGCTCACCCATTTCTACAAAATGAACCAATCTAGCATAGCTCCATTTTGATGTTGAATTCGAAATCTCCATCCCCAACTCAACCTCGCCATCGACTTCCTTACTAGAGCACATCGGAGGAAAACCCATATCAGCTATCTCGACTTGACCATTACTTGGGATCTCGATTGCTCCCGCAAGAATCATTGCCGTGCCATTCCTCATACTTTCGCTTCACCCATTCAACGTTCTCATCAACCGCCTCAATCACATTGATCCTCAATGGGCGAGAATCTGATTTTATTGTCGGCGAAGCCGGTAGACGCTCCTTTCGCTTTCATCATCTCCTTCTTCTTTCTAGCCACGTAATTGCTTCACTCTTTAAACAACCCACCCTCGGGAAGTCGGATACTTCACCCTCTCGATGTGGGATGGAAAGCACCATCTCAAAACTTAGCATGAAATGAATCCCAACAATGGCGTTGTAAGGGGAAACCAGATCAATCACCATAAACTCCACATTCTCGCTTCTCGCCATTTCCCCCTCACCAATCTCTACCTCCAACATAATTGTTCCCTTCACCTTTACTGAGTGATTCGTAAATCCTTCTAAAAATCCTTTATAAGGAACCAAGTTCGCATCCGTATAATTCATCCTCTTGAAGGCATTATAATACAAAACATTCCCGCGGCCCCCGAGTCCACCATCACCCTCTCGAACCACACTATTCCCCGGACAAATAGTTATAATAATTGGCTGGTTTCCATGATTCTTTGTCGCCGCCAATTCGCTTCTTGAAAAGCTAATCACCCTATCCTCACTGGCAACAAACTTTGGGATATCAAAACTGTGCGACAACATCATAATCTGATTATCTAACTGGGCCACGCTGGGCAAAGGATCTTGAATAACATCAACAACATTTCGCTCGCGGGTTCTCTCCTGTCGAACCCCTTCATCTCGCCTGACCTCTTGCTCCAGATACTGCTTGAACCTACCCCTGTTAATCTCTCCTTGAATAACCCTTCTCAAGTTGAAGCAATCCTCCGTCACATGACCCTTGTCTTTATGATACTCGCAGTAACTGTTCTGATCTCTGGCCATATAAGATCCTTCCTCAATAGAATATGGTGCGGGCAAGTCCTCCTTTCTCAAGATCTCGGTTACGGTGGTATTCAATCTGTCATATTTGAAAACCTTTCCCTCTCTCCTACCTCCACCTCGCCCTGCTCCACCACTCCCAGCTCTATTCCCGCTGCGACCTCCCTGGCCACTTCTGCTATCATCTTTCACCACTTCAATTCTTTCCTTCGCCGTTTTTTTCTTTCCCGCAGTTGGACCTGTCGAAGCGACTTCAGCCGCAGCTTCCTTTCCGCCACTACAATATGCCCTTACTCTCTCATACAACTTGCCCGTTGTCTTGGGCAATCTCATACAAAATTCTTGCTTGAAGAATCCAGGCACCAAACTCGCGTTAAACAACATAATGATCTCGCTTTAGGTTATATCGGCAATACGATTTGCAACACCCATAAACCTGTCCGTATATGCAGATATATCTTCTCCTTCTCGCTGCCTAAAACCAAACAACTCGGCCATCTCGCACGGCCGATCTCCTGAACCACTGAATCTCGCCAAGAACTTAGTCTTAAGATCCTGATAGCCAAGTACGGATTCCGCTGGCTGGGCCAAAAACCATTCCAGGGCATGATCGGCCAGGGTGCTCGCAAATGCTTTACAAATTACTGCTTCATTTTCAGTTAGAAGCGACAAAGTAACTTCAAACCCACCAATGTGAGTGTTCGTCCTTGTATTCCCCGAATAACTTGACAAGTTTGGCATGCGAAATAATGGGTCCGGAGCGGCAATTTGAACACTTTTTACAAATGGTGCCAGATAAGAACCCTTTATTTCCTCAACCTTGGTCCCCGCTTTCAACTCTTTGATCGTTTTGGCCATCTCCGCCATTTCAGCTTTCCACTTACTTTCTTCCTCTTTCTTACTTTTCTCCAACTCTGCTGACTTGGTCATCTCAGCGGCCTTTAATGCCTCAGCTATTTTAAGCGCCTCTGCAACCCTATTTGCCTCAACAGTTTTCTTCGCCTTTTCTCTTTCTTTTTCTCGATCCCGCCTCTCACTGCGCCTGAGATCCCGATCGCGGGGAGACTCTTCTTGGCGAACTCTCCCAGATTGCCTTGACCTTTGCGACTTCTCTTCTACATAAGTCCCATCATCTGAATATCTTGAACGGCTAGGAACATAATCCCTATCTGCTGTTGATCCCTCCTCACTTTCATATTCATATATATTTTTACTATTTATTTTTTTGCAAGTATGTAATGAATTTTACTTTTTTTTTTTTTGTTAATATATCATATAGGAGTAGATATAATGTGTTTTAAAAATATAAATATTTGGTAACGAAAATATTTTTAAATAGATACTCACTCCGTCCCACATGAATGTGCACTCTTTTTTTTTTCGTCTGTCACACATGAGTGTGAACATTACAAAATGGCAAAATAATTATAATTTTATATTCAATTGGATCCAATTGGCATACTTAAAATAATAATCCACTTACTATTTCTCTCACTCACTCATTCTTTCTTCGATTTGAATTTTCATACTCATAACACCTCTTTTAATATCTCTACTTTTCTTTATTTTATTACTGTTTTTTAATTACTGTGCCCAAAATTTTGATTAATCCTCACGTGGGCGAAAGGAGAATTTACCAAGGAGAATGCTTCATAAGTTCTGAAAAAGTTTTATAATACATTATAAATTCTTTTTCATGTTATATTATCATATTATATTATTATGTAATAATATTGAATACATGATACTGCATGATACTATACATACTCATATTTTACATCGTTGATGATGACATGTGGCGTGATGATCGGAAACTGGCGACCGAATTATGGCGATCGGCGACGGCGGGCGGCAGCGTTGGTGACAGAAGGTAGTATTTAGGATGTTGTATCATAATTTTTAAATACTGCATATTGAATACAGTATAATATAATACTTTATAATAAGCTATATGGCATTTAATTAGGGGTATCAGTGGTTCGGTTTAAACCGCAGTTTGAGATCGAACCGAACCAAACAATGTGGTTTAGTTTGGTTTTTAACGATTAACAGTTCAGCTCGGTTTCAAAAATTTATAAACCATGCGGTATGATTTGGTTTGCGGTCTGACTCCTCCAAACCTGATGCTGCCATGGGAAATCTTTATGGTTGCACAGGGACTGAAAATGGTGGATACTTGTCATTTCTCCTTTGATCGGCTTCCTACACACATACAAGAACGTAAGCTAGGCGGGGTGTCTCCGCGAACCCCTCCGGTGTGAGAGTAAGATTAGTAGCTCAAATCACAAGAAAACAAAGGAAACCTAGAGAGAGATAGAGTGAGAGAGGAGTGAGAGTCTTACCATGCAAATGAAAGATCTTCCTCTAGTTATACCTCAAGCCCCCGTGTGCCTTGCACGGGGACACTTGTCAATCATCCGCAGGGGGTCTCCAACCACCTTTTACCTAGTGGGATTTCACTGTTGGGCTTGTCAAATCAAGCTACAGTTAGCTGCTCTTTGTAATGACGGGATAAAGGGTCTCAAGTCGTGAGCGACAACCAATAACCCACTGGTTATGCCAACTCCGCGACCTAACCTAGTGAAGTCGCCCCCACTGATTCCCGCCATATCGCTCCATCATAAGTCTATCTCTCCGGAGTGTTTGTCTTGCCGTACTTACTCTCGGGCCATTAGGCGGGATCACCCTTTCTCGCACCAACGTTCTCGCCGCTGAGGCCCTTACCCTTACTTTCTAGGCCTATAATAACTAACATTGGGCCCATAAACCCTTTTGGGCCCAATCCAAATTTTCTATATCACATCAAAACCGAATCAAACAGAACCATTTCGAGCTGAAGCGCCAAACTGAATCACCGAGCAAACCGCCAAACCGTTATCTTAACCATTGATTATTTTTGATTTATTTTCCACCATTGAATATGATATAGCTAGACTTGGATTGATCTTTCTGCATATATAACACTATCATCGTTGCTTTATAAGGTTTAATAGGGTATTGATTAAGGCAATGCTAACTTTGAAGGAGGATCCTTCATTTATTATATGTGTTGTTTTCCATTATGCGTTCTTTCTTAATTTATTTGAGATGATTTGTTTAGTACTCAGTTTGGAAGGCTAAAGTTTAATGTGGTATTGATAAGGAAAGGCTAACGTTGAAAGAGGAACTAGTAATCCTTTTTCTTTCCAACAGAAGGAAATAATATGAGAAAGTTGCTGAAGATGTACCCATTATATGCTACATCATACATCAATAGATGTGCAAATAATAAAAATAAAGTGCTAGTCAAGCAAACCATACATTGCCCTACATCAGTAAGCCTGTGTCACCATTTGTTGCTTAGTCATTTTGTTGCAAGTAAAGGAAAAAAATATTCATCTGGAGATCTTTCCCCGTTAGTGGATTATTAATTATCTATAATTTTAATATGTCTTTTACATAAATAGGTAAGGAGGAATGTTTGGAGATTGAACAGGTTTGTGGTTTGGACCGCGATCTAGACCGCAGTTCGGACCGCGGTTTGAACCGTTTAATGAAATCGTGGTTTGAGATCGAACCGAACCAAACTGAGGTGGTTTGGTTCGGTTTGAAATTTATCATGGTTTGGTTTGGGATTTCTTCAAACCGATTACTAGCGGTTTGGTCTCTAAATTTGTCCAAACCGAACCATTTACACCCCTAATTTAAATTAATGAGAAATTTAAGATAAATTGATTTGTTACAAAAAGAAATTTATGAAGCAAATTCCCATATTTTATTTATTAAAGGGGACAATGGAGTAAAATAAATAACAAATAAAAAGTGCCAGTTGGCAATTCCTAAATTGGGCCAAAACTGGCCAACCTAATTCCACTGTGTGATAATGCACAATTATTTTGCATGTGAGAGCGCACCATTCATTAACCACTTTCCTCTTTTTATATTTTCATTTTTCATCTACCTTTTTAATATGAAGCGTGCTCTAATTAATTAATACCCCATCTAACTTACAAATTATGCACCCCTCTTTTTCACATTATTTTATGAGTAGGTTTTGGAGGAAATTAGTTTCTTTCTAACATTATAAAAAGTCTTGTTTTAAAAATTGAAACAAAGGCATGTACTATTTTTTTTTTAAATAAAAAACAAAAATTTTTATAATATTTGGGGAAACTAGTTTCTCCAAAAAAAATTCTGTTATTTTATTTTAAATTGCGGAGTATATATTTTTCGTGTTCAACATATCTTTATACTCCCTCCGTCCCACGTGAATGCGAACTTATTTCTATTTTGGTCCGTTCCACGTGAATGCAAACTTTTCAAAATGGCAAAGAATATTCACTATTCCACCCACTCATTCTCTCTCCTACTTCACTTTTACACTCACAACATTCTCTCTCCTCACTATTCCTCTCACTCATTCTCTCTCCTAATTATTTTTTCATACTCACAACATTTAACTTTTTCTCTTTCTTATACTCCCTCCGTCCCACCTCAATTGGTCCATTGAGGTGGGACACGATTTTTAAGAAAAATTATTAAAGTGGGTAGAAATTAGAGGAGAGAGAATGTATAAGTTAAATGTGTGGTAGAGAATAGGAGAGAGAATGTAAAAGTTAAAAATATTTAATAGGAGAGAGAATGAGTGGAAGGAATAGTAAGTTAATGATTGGTTTTTTTGTAAATATATAGAGATGATAAGGGTATAAATATATGTAAAACTTTCTATTTAAGGAATGGATCAATTGAGGTGGGACTAGGGGTGTTCACGGTCCGGGTTGGTCCGATTTTTGTCAAAATTTTAGAAAACCAGGACCGGACCAAATACTTCGATTCTGTAAAAATTTAGGACCAGGATCGGACCATTATATTATAGGACCGGTCCCATCGGTCCGGTTCCAATGGTCCTGCTCCTGTCCTGGCTCCATCTGCCTCTACAAATTACAATATAATATAATTTTTTACAATAACAAAATCTACAAGTAAAAGCATATTTAAAAACCAAATTGTTGAACAATATTACAATAACAAAATCAACAGTTAATTACAATATAATATATTTTTTTTACAATAACAAAATCTACGATATGATATTCATTTTGGAATTAAAAATATTATTGAAAACGTTACAAATTGAAATAAGTTAGGGGGTGTAAGTGAACTTTTAAAACTTACTTTTACCGACTAAGTAGACGAAGATTTAAATTGCAACTTAATTTTTTCACAAGGTTTTTCATGCATACCAAGTCTTTTGTTGCAATAACTCCGAGAAAATGACAAGAGTCATTCATGAAGACCAACAAAGTTAATTATATATACATATATATATATATATATATATATATATATACATATATATATATACATATATACATATATACATATATATATATACATATATATACATATATACATATATACATATATATATATACATATATATATATATATATATATACATATATATATATTTATATATATATATTTATATATATATTCGGTCCGATCCGGTTCGGTCAGACCGCGTATATTTTTTTCAAAACCAGACTGACCAAATAATCGGTTCCATAAAAATTTGGAACCAGGACCGGACCAATACTATTTTTTCGGTCCGGTTTTTACTGGTCCAGTCCGGTTTCACTGGTCCGGTCCGGTTCCTCGGATTTTTTGTACAGCCCTAGGTGGGACGTCCCAAAAAGAAAAGTGGATCAATTGAGGTGGGACGGAGGTAGTATCGCTTTTCCTTAATTCCCACACCCAAAAAGTTAATCCACATTCACGTGGGACGGAGGGAGTATTAACTATCTCCCCTCTATGATAAATGCATGTTACTATAAATGGGTACAATTCTATTATAAATGCATGTTACTATAAATGGTTGAGTTATACGTACTTCCATTATTTCAAAATAAATATTAAAATAAATATTATTATCGATCAATATCAAATTTAGAAGAAAAATTTTGATGTAGAAAAAAAAATTGACGCTTATTTAGGGACTGAAAAAGTACTATTACCTCGGGGGGACATTTTGATTTTTGTATCTTTATAAAATGACAAAAATATTAATTTAATTTTTTAAAAAAAAATATAAAACATTCTTCATATATAGAGAGAGAGAGAGAGAGAGAGAGAGAGAGAGAGAGGGGGGCGGGTAGTAAATCTGTACAAGCCCAGCCCAAACAAGGTTTTCATATTTTGACCGACATGATTGTTTTAGTTTGCATAGTTAAATTAACGTTACTACTTTTTTTGGGGTCCAGGACTACGCTCCCTCTCTCTCTCTCAGTTCAAACACTTTGGTGTTACTTAAATAAAGTCATGATCATCATTATTATTATTTCCTATTGTATTGGAATGATATGAACTTATTCTTAAGAGGAAATTACTTTTTCCATTTTTATTATAGTGCTATAATTCATGATTGAGATTATATTATATTTGCGCCGAAAGAAATAATCCAAGTATCGGTTCAGGTTCACGCACGTGGAGGCCCAGATACCTAATTATCAAGGGCAATCATATGGAGGCCCCAGGTAACGAGCTTGAGCTCGGGCCCAGTTCCCTCAAGGGTTGTGGAAACATACGGAACAAATGATATTGGTACAAGGGTGAGCTCGTCGTGTTAACTGAGCTCGAGCCCGTCTCATAAAATGAGCTCTTCCAGTGTCAATCAGGGATCTTGGTCCTCGATCCAAGCCGAGCAGGTGGACCGTTCAATCGAGCTGGTTTGTGCTCGGACAATCCTATCTCAATAAGGTTTCCAATCTTTTTGGTGATCTAATCAAAGCCAAGATGTACTTTCCTAATTCAACGCGACTACTGATCTCTATTCTTGAGTACTCCCTTCGTCCCGTTTGACTTAGGACGTTTTGTTATTTTGGGCATCCCACCCTACTTAGGAGGGCCCAAAATGAAAAGTTTATATTACTTTTATATTAAATAGGACCCGCTTGTCATACTCACAACAATAATCTCATCACTATTTATCCCACTCATTCTCTCTCCTATTTAATTTTTCACACTCACAACACATCCTCCACTCATTCTCTCTCCTAATATTATAATAGTATTCCTTAATTTTCGTGTCAGGAGTGAATGTCCTAAGTCGGACGAGACGGAGGGAGTATTACTCTACCGCCTACCTACAAATAAGATATCATAACTGCGAAATCAGTTATATTCTATTTTCTAATCTTTTCTCTTTATTCCTTTCTTATTCTCTAAAAACTTATAATTACTTTCACGCATTAGGGCATTCGCCGGCTTAGTTTTATTGTTTGTTCATCTATTTCAGGTTTAATTCAGGCAAATCTAGGTATCCGATTCGTTAATTTTGGCCAGATTGACCCTTAGAATTTTGGCTCGATTATACACTTTTTTGATACATTAATTTGATCTGAAATAAAATTTGCGTATATCAAATTAAATTTAATCATCTACGTCTCCGATCAAAAATATATGTCGTTTAGCACTAAAAAATTTGGTCCAAAATACATGTCTTTTTTTAGGGCAAAAACCTAAATTTACCCCTCAATAAAAATT
This sequence comes from Adenophora triphylla var. japonica, assembly GCA_022495995.1. Taxonomy (NCBI): domain Eukaryota; kingdom Viridiplantae; phylum Streptophyta; class Magnoliopsida; order Asterales; family Campanulaceae; genus Adenophora; species Adenophora triphylla. The sequence goes on from JAFEMH010003791.1 coordinate 62,146, forward strand.
GTTCAATGTTATTCATTATAATTTTTGAGTAAACCTAATATAACAGAGAAACACAATTAATGAGGGCATACGTTGTATTTCCTTCATAAAATCATAGTAATAATTTTTTTTTTAATATTTATGAAAAATTTGAAAACGACATATATTTTGGTTGAAAAACGTAATTTACTGAGGTAAAAACGTGATTATTCATACACTATTGAGTGAAACAAACATATGGGAGGGGACAAATCCCCATTGAAATACCGACTCCTTACTGGATTAATTAATTGCAAAATGAAATAAAATGTTGGGATCAAAGTCACAGAATCTGGTTAATGCCACGTCTTTAAAGATCCACATGACTTGTTGCGATTTGCGAACGGTCGAGAAAGTGTGCATTTTAAACTTTAAATTGCTAATTGGTCATAAAGATATTTAGGTTCTTGTTGTCGTTGTTGGGCTAAGGACTTGCAATTTGCTTTTCTAATTAATTAATTAATTACTTTGTCAGTATAAAGTCTGGTCGGCGACAATATCAATTTGTCTAAAGTGCTTCCACCACTTAATTATAATTATATACTTAATTATATGACAATTAACGGGGTTGGTCTTGTAAAATTTGAAATTATAGGTGATAACGTTACAACTTTTAGGATCTCACTACTACGTAGGGATATCTGCCTTGTATGAAATGATTGTACATAGAACACAACAAAGACAATAAGAACCGTTAGATATCAAGTCGAAGTTTAATCCGACTCATGCCCTCGAGTGTGAGATTAAGATCTTTGAGGGTTTAATAACTGAGAATAAGACTTGAAATTTCTTATTGTGTTGTGTGCTATGCTTTAGATAATGTGGCTTACAATAGCGATTTTACACTTACCTTGTCCATGGAGACAAGTGATAGTATTTATAATATGAGGGAGCCGTTGGTGACGTCAACTCTTGAGGAGATGTTTGCCTTTTGACCTATGACGCGTGTCTGCGCCTGTTTGACTCATACAATAAAGTGGAAATTATTGTAGAGAGATGTCTCTGATTGAACGAGGATACGGGAAGCAAGCGACAGTTGGTGTGGCGCCATACGCGCATGATAGATGTCTGAGCCACCATCTAATGTGATAGTGACAAGTATGTCCTATATATCAGAGTAGGTACGGACCCTTGTATTAATGGCCTTTACTTTCGCCGTTGACAAGAAGTCCCTTCTTTCTTTAAGATGACTTATAGGATGAAGCGTATAGTAGAGTTAGGTGATGGCACCACCCCTGATACTTTCGCCGTTGACAAGAAGTCCGATGAAATTTACAGGAAGGTTGCTACCTCTTGGGTTAAGTTATCCCTTGAGGCTTTCAAGTACTTCTCAGCCAGGTATGACTCTGGGGAAATTGGGTTCCACCTCGTTTGTGGGAAGCCAAGAAGAAAATGTACTTGTCCCATGAGCATGATGGTTTTGGGTGACCACGACCGTCTGAGAAATTTTGTTATTGAGGTGTTGTGCAGGTTTCCCCGTGAAAATGACCAGGCGTTGAACACAATAGAGCTGGTGATGAGAGCCCGCATAGATCCTACTACCAGAACAATAACTGATTGGGAGAAAGTGGCTCTGATGGATGAGACCGAAGTATTCGTGGCCCCTAATGCCATAGTTGAGCCTGAGGTAGATCTGAACTTGCCCCTGATGGTGGACCCCCTGACCGCGATTGAGCCCTCTGCCCAAATAGATGCTCAACCTAGAACAATGGTGAATCTTGGGAGTAGTGATGACGTGGTGAATCTTGGGAGTAGTGATGACGAGCCCGCTGATATAGACGTGGTGGAAGTTGGATGGATAGCGAAGTCATCCTCGGAATCAACCTCTGATCTTTTTGGCTCATAGACGGAGGTGGATGACCGCGAGACTTTAGACCGCATGGCGGTGAATACAGCCTAGTGGGCAATTGAGATTGTCAATGCCTTTGTTGAGGGGCATGGGGAGACTGCTGCTGCTCGTGGCAAGAGCCAAGTTGGTGCCTCTACTTTTGGCCGAGGACAGAGGAAGAAGAAGGGAGGTTCCTGCCCTGCCGTGGAGGAGGAGCTATATACTACTTTTGGCGTTGACCCAAATTCTTTCTATGTTCGCGGGTTGCAGGAGGTGGAGTATAAGGGGAAGTTGTGGCCAGAGGCCGTGGCCGATGTTTGTGGGAGAAATAAAGCCTGCATATTCTATGGAGCTCAATTTGATAATGGACTCAGGCTCCCCCTAGGATCCCTTTATTGTCCATTTTCTAGACTTTAATAGCTGCCTCCCTATGCACCTAACCCCAAACACTGTTCGAGCCCTAGTCTCCTTCATAGTGGTGTGTAGGGTTCTAGGGTATGAACCTTCAATTTTTGGGCTTTATGCCTATACTCCAACCAAATCACAAACGAAAATCTTGGTCAGAAAACAAAGAATAATTATGCCCGCACTTTCTCTCCTCCTTCCAATAAATTTGACCAATGGAACCAGAAGAATATTTGTAATTGAGAGTAGATTTTGGTGGAATTTTTCCAGACCAGGGGGTGCTGCTCCTATCAAGGTGTCCGCTAGTTCATATCCTAGCCCATCTGAATATGAGGGCCTCCAAATTACCATAGCCAAATATTTAGGTCAGTTAGTGTCCGAGAGATATAACCCTGTTTTTGATGTGAGCGCGATCATAGACAGCGAACCTTTGTTAATCTTCGCAGGGGTGGCACCTCCAAGGGAAGGTAGCTACTATGCCCCTAGGGTTGTTATGGAGCCCCTACTCCGCGATCCCGATTGGAGAGTCCACGAGTTGTTCGACTTTGAATCTAGATGTGGGACTTGCATGATGGGCGCGATCTGCGAACCTCCTGCTTGGATTGGTCTCTTGCCTTTGTTTTTACGAACTGATTTTGAACTTGCTTTTTCTGTTTTTTTATTTTTCCTTTTGAACTGCGGTCTAAATACTTCCTCCCCTTTTCTTTAATGCAAATCCAGCAGATCCTACCATTGCCTCCAAAATATCTCCGGCTGAGCTGAAGGCGGCCAAGGTGCGCCAACTGGCCAAGGATAATAAGACAAGGCAGGATGCCTTGAAGAAGATCGCGGCCCCCCGGGGTGGTGTTGCCCGTGGTTGATAAATCCTCGGGGAGCCTTCTGGCCACTACCCGCGGAGTACTAAAGGCTAACTCCAAGGCGGCAAGCTAGCCGTGACCGTAGTCTGGCTCCTGATCGCAGCGTCTCCACTGCTCAATCTGATCGATCAAGGAAGCGCTCCTCCTCAAACGCTGAAGGTGCTGAAAATGACAAACAAGAGAGGGTCCAACACCCCGAAGCTATTATTGCGCCCATCTCGAGCTCTCCAGTTAGATCAAGCTCAATCTGTGCGAATGCTTATTAAATCAAGAATATAGATGCTCGCGAAGATGCCTGGAGCTTGAGCAATGAGATCGGGGAGGTTCCTCCTGTTCGGGGTGTGGACCTGTATTCTCGTAGAAGTAATAATTCTGTGGTGGGGCTTGATCTTTTGAACATGCTCTACTCCCCTGACTTCTACGAGAATGTGGGATCCAAACTCAACGCCTCCGCCCTGGCAGGAAACATTGGCTTAATGACCACTGAGGTATTTCCTTTACTCTTTCTTTTCCTTTTTGTTTCTCTATCTTTCCTGACCGCTGATCGCTGACCGCGCTTTGATTCTTTTCAGATGGCCAATGACACCATGAGGCTCCGTGAGATCACGGATGAGCAGGCTGCCTCTATAACAGACAAGAATAAGGTCTTGGGGAAGGCTCTGGAGGAGAAGGATGCCTTGGCTGTGTCTTTAAAGGAGATAGAGACCGACCTCAAACATTTCTGTGAAAAATATGATGAGGCACTCAAATCCTTGGAGAGGGCTAAGGGCATGTGGGATGAGTTCAGCGGGAAGAAGGACCTGTTGGAGAATCAAGGAGAAAGAAACTTACTTCAGGATTATGTTGTTGTTCGAAAGAAAGGCATCTTGTCCAAAGATAAATACAATGGCAGTGAAATCTTTACCAGGGCAATACATAAATTTTGATTTTTTAATTAATTTTACAAAAGTGATTATGGGAAAAACAGGGGGAGAGCAGATTGTTGGGAACGTCATATCCCATGTTCTGGGGCATCTCAACGCGAACGCAAGTTTCTCGGCCAAACAGGTTATTGCCGTGATTTTGGAACAAAACGCGCGTTCGGTTAGGGAGAATGCACTCTCAAACCCACCCTTAGGCTCTGTTTGTTTCACGGAAAATAACCCCCGAAAAATGATTTATTGGAAAATATTTTTCGGAAAATAAAAATGCTTTCCGAAAAATATTTTCTGATGTTTGGTGAATCTTAAGAAAATATTTTTCAAAAAACATTTTTTGGCATTTGGTAGTTTCATTAAAGTAACTTTCTAAAGGTAAAATTAATACAAACAAAAGAAAATGAGGAAAAAGTTTTCCGGAAAACAACTTCCTTAGGTAGAGGTAAGAAAGTCATTTTCCTTAGAAATTAAGCTCATTTTTCATTGACCCAAAAATATTTTCCGTTGACTTCTTTTTTCGGTGTTTACCAAACACCGAAAAATGGGAAAAATATTTTCCGATTTTAGACACTGAAATATCTAATGTTTAGAGTGACATTTCTAACATATATAATAAATTTAAATATTTGGGGCCCTGAAATTTTTGGGATCCTAGACAACCGTCTCACTTGCATTATAGCCAGGATCGGCCATGACAATCCATGTTAGGCTTTTTCCATTGATTTGTACTTCCTATATATATACAAAGTTTGTACATTTCTTGTCAGCGAAAAAATTACATTAAGTCACAGTCTATCTATATATTAAAGCAGATCATCCAATGAATAGTGATAGTGTCAAAAATTTTGCCAAAATTTCAGGGGCAATTTAGTCATTTCCTTTCATGGCATAATTGAAGATATGTTACGCAAATTACACGTGGCAAGTCGTGATTGGGAGAAAAATGGCGCGTGCAATACACGCGCCGACAGAGGCGCGTGTATGCAGGCGGATTTCCTTCCTTTTTTTTTTTAAATTGAGACACGTGACGAGTTTAACCGGTCACAAGGATCAGTTGTGATAAGGATTGGTAAATCATTGACATGGTGACCGGTCAATAATAAGTGGATGACCGATTCAAACCAACCAGGTTGTAGATGACCGATCCAAACCAACCAGGTTGATGACCGATCCAAACCAACCAGGTTGTAGCTGACCGATCCAAACCAACAATTGTAGCTGACCGATCAAAACCAACAAGGTTGTAGTTGACCGATCCAAACCAACAATTGTAGCTGACCGATCCAAACCAACAAGGCCACAACTGATCCAAACGCTACAAACCCCGTCTCACTTTAAATTACAAAATAATAATTATTAATAAAGAAAACTAAATAGAAATATTATTTTTTCCATCTCAAATAAATACTTTAAAAAATATACTTATATAAAAAATTATAATCTTCATTTCAAAAATAAATATTATTTTTGACTCAAAATGAATAACCAAAAAATAATACTACATTTTTTATCCAAAAAAATGAACATTACTTTCTTCATCCCAATAAATATTTTTAAAAAATAATACTGTTTCATTTGCCTCAAAAATTAATGTTTGTAATGTTAGTGCCTTCTTTTCAATATATGACATTCATTTTTTAAACAAATGAAGTAATATTTTATAAAATATTCATCGGGACGAAGATAATAATTTATTTTTTTAGACGATATAGTATTCTTTTGTAAAAATTAATGTTTATAATATTAGTTTATTCGTCTTAGAAATTGAATATTAATTTTTGAGACAAGTAAAGTAGTATTCTTTTTTATAATGTTCATTGAGACAAAAAAAGCAATTTTTATTTTTGGATATAGAAAATAGTATTAATTTTGGGACGAAAGTAATATTCATTTTTGAGTGGAAGGAATTTTTTTTCTTAAAAAGTAGAATTTTTTTCTATGTAAAAAAAATGAATATGGCTTCCTTCGTCTCAATGAATTTAAAAAAAGAATACTACTTTATTCGTCTAAAAAATTACTAACATTACAAACATTAATTTTAGAGGCGAATGAAGTAGTATTAATTTTTAAAATATTCATTGGGATGAAGGAAGTAATGCTCATTTTTTTGGATAAAAAATGTAGTATTATATTTTGGTTATTCATTTTGAGTCGAAAGTAATATTTATTTTTTAAATGAATAATAAATTTTTTATAGAAGTATATTTTTTAAAGTATTCATTTGAGATGGAAAAAATAATATTTCTATTTAGTTTTCTTTATTAATAATTATTATTTTGTAATTTAAAGTGAGACAGAGTTTGTACCTTTGGTAATTTGAACTTGCTACACTATGTAGCGAGTTCAATTTTTTTTTAATAGCATTAATTTAAATAAAATTGAGCAAACTTAAATTCGCTACACCGTGTAGCAATTTTAACCGAAAAAATTATAAACTCGCTACACCGTGTAGCGAGTTTCAAAAAGTTGTTCATTTTGGCAAATAGTTTCAAATGTGGGTTATTTTGGGATTAAAATTTTTAAAATGGAATTATTTGAAAAAAAAAATCCATCATTTTGTTGTGCATCGCACGAGAGTACTGTTTGTATTTATTTAAAAAGTAAAATTTATTTTCAAACAGATATTTATAGAAATGTGTGCTTTTTATTTTGGAATTTATTTTAGGACATACTCCCTTCGTCCCAAGGAAAGTGATGTAAGAAAGAGAAAAAAGGTTAAATGTTGTAAGTATGAAAAATTAAATAGGAGAGAGAATGAGTGGGAGGAATAGTTAGGAGAGAGAATGTTGTGAGTGTAAAAATAAAGTAGGAGAGAGAATGAGTGTGGTATGAAGAGTATAAAAATAATAAAAACTTTCCTTTTTGGGGTTGTGCCCTTTTAAATGGGACGCCCAAAAAGAAAATTTGTGCCCTTTCGAACGGGACGGAGGGAGTAAGTAATATCGGTAGGAGAAACAAGAAAAGTGACATGAAAATGACAAAAACTTGGGTGAGACCCCGTCTGTTTAGGTCAGCTCCGCTCAGCCTCGATATGTGCGTTCAGTGTCTGTCACGTGTCTCTTTTTAAAAAAAAAAAAAAACCCTTCAACAACTTTAAAATGAAATAATTTGGAAATTTGAAGTCGAAAAAAAATCAGAAAAAAATCGTTGTTTTCATATATACGATACAAATCAAATTAGCAGTGTGATGACATGTTTTTGAATTATTTTTATAAAATCATATTTTGTAACAAACAAAAAGTTGAGTTGTTCATCGCATGAAATGTAAAACTTACTATTAAGAAATGTTACAGATAAAATTCTGAAATGTATCAGTTTTTATTATAAAAACAAACTCTCTCTCTCTCTCTCTATATATATATATATATATATATATATATATATATATATATATATATATATATATACATATATATACATATACATATACATATACATACATACATATACATATACATATACATATACATATACATATACATATACATATACATATACATATACATATACATATACATATACATATACATATACATATACATATACATATATATACATATACATATACATATACATATATATACATATATATATACATATATATTTATATATATATACATATACATATACATATACATATACATATATATATACATATACATATACATATACATATACATATACATATATATATACATATATATATATATATATATATGTATATATATATATATATATATATATATATATATATATATATGTGTGTGTGTGTGTGTGTGTGTGTGAGAGAGAGAGAGAGTATAACTTGTTCTACAAATGAATGTACTGTAGAGTAAATGTTACATTTTTTCTTAAAAAAATAAGAATTTTGCACAAATGAATGTAATAGTTTTTATTATAAAATGTAACTGTAATTTTGGAGAAAATTTAAGATAGTTTGATCATTATTTTTTGGAGAACAATTGAATGTAACAGATTATATACATGAGCATACTTTTTTATATAAATGAATGTAACAATTTTTTGGAGAAAATGTTATATTTCAATATTATGTCAACCTTAATCCTTTTTCTATGAAATTGTGGTTACATTTCAGAATAAAAACCGTTACATTTCAGTATAAAAAAATATTACATTCCAAAATAAAAACTGTTATATTTCAAAAAAAAAAAATATTCCTTTATATTAAGTGTTACATTTGTTAACGGTGAAAAAATAACGGGCAAAAAAAAAATGATTGAGTTGATGAGCACGGGTGATCCGTCTCATAGCCTAAGATCTTCTCATAGAAGACTGCATCCATAAATATATCACAAGATTTTGGGGGAAACTAGTTTCTCCTTAAGTTATAGAAAATCCTGTTTTGTAAACTGTTCCTAAATATTCACTAACTACTTGCAAGTAGAAAAAAAGTGAACTTTTTATAATTTATGAAAAAACTAGTTTCTTCCAAAACTTGCTCTAAATATATACCCGAATTTTCATAGGGACGAAGTTGTAATGTTGTGCACATAGTACAATGGTGAAATTTCACATTTAGGCAACATTATCAACAAAACCAATCGATCTTTAGAGCTTATTGCTTAACAAAGTAGAGAGAGATTATAAATTGCATCAATCAACCGATTGATATCCATCAACCGATTTATGCTTTGACACTATTTTTTTTTTTTTTTTGTAAACTGTAAAAAAATATAATACTTCACTGTCCAAGATAAATGTTTATTTTTATTTTTTAATCAAAATAAATGTCAATTTTTTTTTTATAGATTTACAAAATGAAAAATGTTTAAAATTGTGATACAGACGAACTCATAAATCGCTTTAAAAAATTTATGGGTAAAGATGTCATTACAAAAAGTTTAGTGGATTACGTGTAACCCACCAATCCGCAAGCTGCACAATGAATAAAATACAAAGCATGTGCTGTTTTTTTTAGTGGATTACGTGTACATTCCGCACTCGCTTTCGCCAAGATATCACGGCCACAGATATACCGATGGGACCCAGATTTGCGTGATTACCGCTGTTCGAAAACCCGTATCAAAAAAATAAAATAAAAATAAAATAAAATAAAATACAAAGCATGTGCTGTCGACGTGGAAACAGTCTCAAGGCGACTCATTAAAAGGGGTGGTTCAAGGTGTGTTTCTTAGTTCTGTTCTTTCTAACCTGCACAGTGAATTTGGCTGTACAGTAAATTTGGGATGTTATAAACGTTTTTGTCATTATCATCAAATAATATTTTTTTATAGTAGAATGATAAAAATAAAATAAAATAGGGCTAAATAACGAATTTTGATATAAAATGATACAATTGTTTGAAATACGATGATAAAAATGAAAAGAAAAAGTTTGATAGTAAAAATGAAACACATCCCCACGATAAACAAAAATGATTTTTTTTTCAAAAATTTATATCTTCTTAAAACTATGATATTGTATTGGTCTTTTTCAGAATAAAAAATTTATTTAAGAAAACGAAGTGAGATATTTCTAAATGTACTATATCCATAGGTTGATTTAGGAGTGGAAGCCAAATTGCGGTTTGGAGTTGAATCGAGTCAAATCGTGCAATTTGGCTCGATTTTTAGATATAAGTCGTTTAGCTCGATTTGAGAAATTAATAAATTATGTGTTCAGCTCAGCTTGGGGTTTGACACTCCTAAACCAAACCGAGTCAAACTGAACCGAACCGTTTGAGACCGAACCATTAAGCCGAACCGTCAAACCGAGCCATGTTGCTGCTGCTTATGTTGCTGATTTGTCCGTTGCCGACTTCATTGCCGATTTGTCGGTTGCCGATTTGTCTTATTCTTCTTCTTTGCTTATGTCAGCCGGTTATTTATTTTTGAACAATTTTGTTATTGTTTGGTACTTATTTGCTGCTTATGTTGTCTTTTTTGAATTGTTATGGTTTGAAATATGGTTCGGACCGTGATCTAGATCGCGGTTAGGACCGTGGTCTGAACCGCAAAATCAAACCGCAAATCAAATCGCGGTTTAGACCGAACCAAACTGAACCATGACGGTTTGGTTTAGTTTGATTCAATTTTTTTTATGATTTAGCTCGATTTGAAATTTCTCCAAATCGATCCTAGCGATTTGACTTCTAAAATTGCTCAAACCGAGTTAAATCGAACTATTTCCATCCCTAGGGTGATTAGGGTAATTCATTTCAGATTAAGGTTTATTTTTAAAAAATATTTCAATTTTATATGCGTTTGTAGTGGGATACTTGATACGTGATCCTAATGCTCACATTATAATTTTTAGGTGAAATCATATTTTGGTCTTTGAATCATAGACCATTTAATGTGATTACTGAATTTCTTTGTTTGCAAATGTCCTCATCTAACATTTTTAGTTTTTCAAATATGCTTCATAATTTTGCTAAAAATGTAATAAAAGTTAGCCATATAACCACATGTGAATAATTTTCGTTAAATTTTTAAACCAATTGATGGCGAGAATTTTGATTAGACTTGGGTGTTGAGTGTTGATTCCTGCCTTTAATCACGCACGTGAGCCCCTATGTCCCACCTAATTCTTGTACGTCATCTACTTGGTTAATTTTTTTTAAAAAATAAAAATAAAAATGTAAAGAATGAGCACGTTTGAAAAATTGAAAAATGCAATGAGGACATTTGTAAAAATAAAATATATATAGTGATCACATTGAATAAATTAGCCTATAGTTTAGTAAATAAAAATGTTTTTGCTTACTTTTTATTAGTCATTGTATGGGGGCACAATATGGGAAGAAGAACTTTAAGGCCACAACTTTATTGTTAATGCCTTTAAGAATGGACCCAATAGGATCTCCATATTCCAACATGCATAGATCCCCACTCACCCATTCATCCCATTAATTAAAAAATAAAAAAAAAAATGCTTTTTCTTGTGGGTTGTCAATAAACTCACTCTTGACCTAAGTATTCATTCTCTTTCAATGAAATCTTTTTGCTTTTGTCCTTTTGGTCATGGCTCCAACTCATCAATATTATGCAACTTCAACTTTTATTGTTTCCCTTTTATAAAACTTAGTACCAAAGAGAAGCATTACATATGACTTGACCTAACTAACTATATATATATACTCCCTCCTTCCCGCTACAACATACACACTTTCTCGTCGCCCCATTATAAACCGCACACTTTCTAAAATTAAGCAGAATCTTTACTATTTTACCCACTAATTCTCTCTCCTACTTTACTTTTATACTCACAACACCAATCAAATCACTATTTCCTACCCCACTTTCTCTTTCCAACCTCACTTTTCATACTCACAACATTTTATCCACTAACTTTTTCTTTAATAATCGTACAAACAATAAGAATAAGTGTGCGGGTTCTACCGAAACGGAGGGAGTATACTTCAAGTCTTTCTGCTATTGTTACCTGCCTTTCGGCCAGAGTTGGCTATTAAAGTTGGATTTGGGGTTTGAACACATACTTGCCCGTTTATTTTGATCTTCGAAGATTCTTCTAAGTGTTTATTAAAAGTATTGATATTTTACTCGGCTCGTGCATTTATCCGTTCAGCTCACGCACGATTTTGGCTCAAAATGCAACTTGACTTTTATACAGTTGGATTGCACTTGCTCAAAATTCATATAAGATACGATTAGACTGTGTGTGTCTAAACATGAGGTAGTTAATAAATTCTTTGTCCTAGAAAAATAGTTTTATTTAATTTTTAATGGGTAATGTAAGTAAAATTTGACTAAACGCTAATGTTAATCGAATCATCTCAATGAAATTTTATTTTTTTAAGATACTTAATAATTTATAATTAATATTTTAATTTTTATTGAGATAATTGAATTGACGTTGTTATTTGATCAAAGTTCACTTATATTAACTATCCAAAATTAAACGACTATATTTTTGAAAGAAAGAGAGTGTTTCATTAACAAATCTACTTTGAATTCACTCACAAATTTTATTTCAGATCAAGTTTTGTGAAAAATAACATACTGCTCCCCGTGTCTCGGAAGAAAAGTCGTATTTTGATTTTTATGATCAATTTAATTGAACTTTGACTAAAAAAATAATTATCATCATGCAATTTTGAAAATTATATTATAAATCTAACAAATCTTCTTATTATAATATTCAATCTCCTAATTTTAATACGAATTTTGTTTTAATTATAAATACTCTTAACTTAGACAAATATTCTAAGTTGGCTCAATACATATTTAGATAACTAAATATTTTTATTGAAAATATCTCTCAATATCCTAATACTCTCCCTCAAATTGAAACATCTACAATGTAGATTTCCAGCTTGCCAAAAAGAAATTAAAATTGGGAAAGGTATGTAATAATAAAAATTAATAATGAATAAAAAAAATCCGCAACATCAATTTTGTGGAGACATCCGCAACAATTTAACATTTATCACCTCCACGTAATCTTGTACACAGCTCGAGTTCGTAAAGGTTTTCTTTTTCTTCAATCTTCGTAAATGATAGTAATCATCGTTTTTATATTTAACGACACTCATTTATAATTTATAGTGAATGACACTCAATTATTGTTTTTATAGTAAACAACACTTAATTATTTAAAAGATGAAAGTGATATTAATATGGTTAAGTGGTGGCCGAACCTTCACATATGGTGGTGGCCGGAATATGTGAGAGAGAGACAATTCTCGCTAAACAGAAAGAGCAAAAGTCTTTTTTTATTATATAAAAGTTTAGTGCCTTTGCAATGGTGGATAATTCCCATAATCTTTGCCGTCGGGAAGATGATACATCTCTTTGATTATCAATGATATCAAATAGAGGAGACATTAAAGGTTATTTCATCATGTTATAATTTCCTCAATCAAAAAGAATTTCAAAAAGAAAATGTGACATTAAGAATATTATTGAACAAAATAAAAAGAAAAGAGGAATTATTTTTCTTACACAGTGCTTCTCCAAAACTAGGTTGTACTTTAGTTAGACATGGTCATTTTCAGCCAGTGGACAAAGAAACTCAACTTGCACATGAGCATGCTTGCTTTGCTGCCTAGAAATTCCGTATACTTCCAAGTTCCAACTACCTCTTAACATCATTCATCATAACACTCAACGAACACTAGAAAATGTTTTGTTACTTATTATATGCTTTATTTGTATTTGTGAACTTGATATGCATTATTGAGCCTTGATTTAACAGCTTAATCTTTTAAATCAAATGATAACTTTACATGGTATCAAATTGCAAGGTTTCAGATTCAATTTCACCCACTTCCAGTATTATCCGAATTTATGTGTGCGAAAATTGCATTATATTGACATGCCAAAAAATATGGCATGTTTGAAATTTGGCATCCCCGAAAAACGTGGCATGTTAGCAATCTCTCCACATGTTATTTTTATTTTCATCTCCATCGAACTTTAACAAAAAGTTAATACAAAATTAATTATCCTCCTAAAATTGTAAAATTTGTTACTGATTCACTTCAAAAAAAAAAAAAATTTATCAAAATCATGTAATATAATTTATGAGGACAACCAAAATTTAAAAGCAATTAATATTAAAATTAATCTATATAATTATTCTACATGAAATCAAACATAATAGAAACAATTTTTGACTTGGATGAAGTATTGACGAATTGAAATAAAACTTGTTACTCGTTACTCTTGAATCGCTCACAATTGCCAATAACAATAGATTCTTCAACCTTAGTTAACTCTAAAGCGCATAAAAATCGGAAAGAAAGATTCAATCAATTTTTTTTATTAATCAATCGAAAAACTAATTTTCGAAATTAAAATATCCTTATAACTTAAAAAACAAGTTAAAACCTTCTCAAAATAATTCTAGTCTAAGGCCCCGTTTGTTTCACCGTAAAACATTTTTCGGAAAATGTTTTCCGTAAAATAACTTGTTTTCCGTTGTTTAGTTGTTTTCCGGAAAACAGTAAAACATTTTCCGTTGTTTAGTTGTTTTTCGGAAAATGTTTTCCGTAAAATAACTTGTTTTTCTGTGTTTGGTTGTTTTCCGAGAAATGTTTTCCGTAAAATAACTCGTTTTCCGGTGTTTGGTTGTTTTCCGAAAAATGGAGAAAACGTTTTCCGAAAAATATTTTACGCCATTCCTAAGTAAAACAACTTACTGACCTTGTTATAAGTAAAATATTTTCCGAAAAATGGTGCCCTTCATGTATAACTCATATTTCACAAGGTACAACATTCTATTTCCTCATTCTAATAATAATAATAATAATAATAATAATAATAATAATAATAATAATAATAATAATAATAATAATAATAATAATAATAATAATAATAATAATAAATAAATAAATAAATAAATAAAATAATAATAATAAAATAATAATAATAATAATAATAATAATAATAATAATAATAATAATAAATAATAAATAATAATAATAATAAAAAAAATAAAATAAAATAATAATAATATAATAATAATAATAAAATAAATAATAATAATAATAATAATAATAATAATAATAATAAATAATAATAATAATAATAAAATAATAATAATAATAAAATAATAATAATAATAATAATAATAATAATAAAATAATAATAATAAAAAAATAATAATAATAATAAAATAATAATATTAAAATAATAATAATAATAATAATAAATTAATAATAATAAAAACAAAATAATAATAATAATTATTATTATTATAATTATAAAATAATAATAATAATAATCATAAGTAAAACATTTTTCTAAGTAAAACATTTTTCTAAGTAAAATATTTTACGCCGTAAAACATTTTACATTTTACGCCCTTCCCAAGTAAAATATTTTACAGGAAAACATTTTACAGGAAAATATTTTTCGGAAAACGTTTTTCGAAAAAGGCTCCGTTTGTTTGAGGGGAAATGTTTTTCAGAAAATATTTTTCTCATTTTTCGTTATTTGATAAGCATCAAAAAATGGAGAAAATATTTTTCGAAAAATGTTTTTCCCACTTTTCTAATTAGAATGACTTACGGATTTTATCTCCGTATTTCAGTCTCTGGAAAATGTTACCGCACTCACTCACGCACCTAACTTTTCATTCACCCCACGTTACCCACCCCACATCAATCACCCCGTACCCCACCCTAGAGCTGTCAAAATCGAGCCCGGCTCATAGGACCGATCCAGTCCACCCGATTTTTTAAGGGTCTGGGCCTCAAATTAGAAGGTCCGAAAAAAATCGGGTCTCTTTGACCTGGCCCGGTAGGCCCGTGGACTCATGCGATCCAAAGATGAAAAGCCCTGAAAAATCCGATCCGACCCGATCAAACAGTTGACAAAGTCAACAACCTCAAATTTAATTAAAAAAATAAAAATTAAAAACTAAAAACTAAAAACATAAAATAAATTCTAGAGAGCAAGTGCAAGGAGTTTTTCATCATCTTGAAATTTGGCCATTTCTTCCTCTTCCAGCGTCAATATTTGCTTCAATACCATCGCCAGCTGGGGTATCCATCAATATACTTCCTCCCATAAAATCTTACTCATATTGCTATTTTGAACGTTCCATTTTAAAGTCACACTTTTTTAAAAAGAAAACTTTTTAATACTTTTTTATTCATGAGATCCACTTGTCATACTCACAACAACTATCTACTTACTATTCTCTACTCCACTTTCTCTTTTCTATCCACTCACAATTCCTACTTTAATAATATTATATATATTCACTTTTTATTTTTCATTTTCAACAATAAGCTAATGTGGAGAGAGTAAATAAATTCTTTGGACTCCCCGAAAAAGTAACCCTACTTGGCTTCCCCCATCCAAAATCAATACAGGGTACCCAAACATACTGCTACAAACCTAAAATTCAACAAATTGACTTGTCACATCCTTTGAAGCCTCAACAAGTCCCCTCTGTCATTCACTCAGCTGGCAAGTCGGAACTCCGTTGAGTTCGGCCTTCATCTTCTTGATTCGACCACACACACACTCTCTTTCTTCGCGTATTGAATGCTTATGGTGATGGTATTTTACCTGTTGAAATGTGGGATTAATTTACAATTATTTGTTGCAAGATTCAATCTTTAGTTTAGATCATAAGTAATCATTAATAAGTGTATTTATATAAGCTAATAGTATGCCATTTTTGTCATTGCTAATTATAGGCCTATAGGTCCGGAGGCCCGATGTTCACATGAACCGGACTTGATTTTTACTAGGCCCACTAATTTATAGGTCCGGCCCGGTCCGTCATTAAGTAAAACCCGGTGAATTTGGGGCCAGTCGGCCCGTTTGACAACACTACCCCA
The DNA here is from genome assembly GCA_022495995.1 of Adenophora triphylla var. japonica. NCBI lineage: Eukaryota > Viridiplantae > Streptophyta > Magnoliopsida > Asterales > Campanulaceae > Adenophora > Adenophora triphylla. The sequence continues at coordinate 78,448 of JAFEMH010003791.1, forward strand.
CCCCCATCACCCTATCTTTTTCAACTTATCTCGGATTGTATTTTCACCAAAAAAATATTTTTCTTTAATTTATCGAACACATGGATATATTTTTCAGAAAACATTTTCCTTAGATTTATCAAACAGCCGAAAACATGTTTATGTTATTTCTCAGAAAACATTTTACGAATTTTTTTTTTACGTAATTCGTTTTACGCGAAACAAACATAGCCTAAATAATAACATAATCAAACTATAAAACATCAAAAAGGGATCTTCATAAGGATGACTACTATTTATTGGCACATCAATTTGTCTTGTGAAGATTCGACGCCACCCCTTGTTGCCACAATACGATGAGATGTCATTAATTGACAAATTTCACAATTACAATCATAATAAATTGGTGGTTTTGATCAATTAGCTAAAAGATCGGTATTCGCCGATTCGAAAAATGCCAAAAATATCAAAATATTTGTGAATCTCCTCGTAGTATTTTCACTCTCGATCTCGGCTTTCCAATCTCAATGCCGATTACGAACTCCTAGCCCTTGTTGAATTTTTTGATTTTGCTGGTCGAACAACCCATTCAACATTTCTGTTAATTGTTCTATGATCCGATCCATATGTTGATATATGACTCGTGCAATACGCTGTTCGAGCACATCCTTCTCATATTCGTGGGTCTCTTCTAGAGTCCGCTACATCAATGATACTCGCTCCATCCCTAAATTAATGTCGAAAAAGGTTTCAATTTTTTTCCAGATCATGATCAATAGTAAATTTGAAAAAAAAATTCGATATTAATTTAGAAAAGAGGAGGTAATATAAGAGCATAAATACTCCCTAGGGATGTTATTTTCGAAAAAAAAAAGTCCTTACACAAATGTTTTTTTTTTTCTTTTAGATTTTACCATCTCTACCTCATTTTTTTATAGCTCACATTATAATCATGATGATTTATGGTAAGATCATTACATGTATCTACACAACTAGTTAATTTTAATGTTAATGGTTAGACTATCAAGGATGTAGTTGTATTTATGTTACTGAAATATTTAAAGTTAACTTTTTCTAAATATTAAAATGAACATTTATAGAAACACAAACAAAATGTTCACAAAATCTTGTTACTAAAATTTTAATTGTCAATCAATCTGATTGATATTGAAATTATTAACACTTACTTATGGCCACAATATAAACATTTTCAATAAACTACAAAATTAATATTTAATAAAGAATTTCAAATATTTTCTTTGACCAAAATAACTGTCGATTTTGAACTTTTCAATTTTTTTTAAAAAGACAATTATTATCACAACTTAATAATGAAAATATCAAAATTATCCTTATTTATGGTTTCTTATATCACACAACAAATCAATTAATATAGCAAAACAAGTTTCAATATAAGAATTAAAAAAAATTGCATGCTTTTAATTCTAAAAATGATAATTATTTTGAATCAAAAAATTTGTATATAAATAATAGTTATTTTGAACAAGAGAGTAAGATTTTATAAAATATACTCCCTCCGTCCCAGTTTAGTGTGAACCAAAATGTTGGGCACATCGATTAAGAAAAAGTAAGAGAGAGAAAAAGCAGAGAGAGAATGTTGTAAGTGTAAAAGTAAAATATGAGAGAGAATGAGTTGAGGGAATAGTTATGAGAGAGAATGTTGTGAGTGTAAAAGTAAAATAGGAGAGAGAATGAGTGGGATAAATAATGAAGATTTCCTTTTATTTTGGACAGTTCACATTCAGCTGAAATGGATCAAAAAGGAAATAAATATACACCCGACTGGAACGGAGGGAGTAAACGTTTTTTGTCTCTAAAATCTGAAACTACCCTTATAAATGTCTATCCAAAACATAGTATACCCGACCCTAGCTTGTAGGCTAATAGGTAGGCTTACTGAAACCCATATGGCTAAATGGATTCTTATGAGAAATACAGCTAGCCAGTTCCCCTCTCTCTCCTACTTTACACATTTGCAGCTCAGTTGTGTCTATGGGGGTGTAGCGTGTAAAGCACCAAGAAACACATGCCACTGACTCTCTACTTTATAACCGTTGAAGTTCTTCCAATTTTTATTTTTAATAAAGATGTATAATTGCCAACAAATTGTCTATCACAATAAAATAGCTTAATACATCTTAATCGATTATCAGACCCGGCCTTGATATGAGATAAGTGAGGTGATCGCCTAGAGTCCCCGAAAATTTACTCGAAATTAGGTCACAAAATTTTAGATATCTATAGTATAAAACACATCTCCACTATCTACAGTACTATGTGTCGAATTTTCCATTTTGCCCTCATACATTTGTCCCTTTCCCATTTTGCCCTTAAAAAAAAATTAAAAAAAAAAAAAACGTGTCCTCGGACACGAGCTTATTCTAGTCTATAGTATAAATGGTAGAATGAGTGAACAGTTGAATGAATAGTTCTAAATGGTTTTTTTCCCATTTTGCCCTCATACATTTATCTCTTTTCCATTTTGCCTTTAAAAAAATATTTTTTTTTAAATTAAAAAAAAAATAATAAATAAAAAAAAAAAACAACCCGTGTCCATGGACACTAGTGCTTTATACTCCCTCCGTCCCATAACAAGCGACACACTTTGCTATTTTGGGCGTCCCACTGATAAGTCACACTTCCTAAAATGGAAAAGAATCTTTACTATTTCCTCCACTCATTCTCTCTCCTACATTATTATAATACTCACAACACCATTATAATTTACTATTCTATCCACTCATTCTCTCTCCCACTCAACTATCTACACTCACAACACATCAACCTTTTCACTTTTTCCTTAATTTTCATGCGGAACAGTAACTGTGTCGCTTGTTATGGGACGGAGGGAGTATTTAGCAAGTGCTTAGACTACCTACAATGGTGGTATTAAACATGGGATGAAATGGTTTAATTCAGCCCGGAGGGAGTTCAATGGAGGTCGGCTGTTGGCTGTATTAATTAACGGGATGAAAACTTTCATCCCGTATGAAAGCTTTTATTTTTTTTTTAATTGGACACGTGTCAAGCAACCATTGGTCCGTACTTTATTATTTTTTCACCCAATTATTTAAACTCAATTATCTCATAATAAATGATTTAAAAATAAAAAGAAAAAGAAAAATTCACCAAAATTCATCATTTTGTTTTCCCTACAAATTGATATAAGTTTCATTTGATTTGGACACAAAAAAAAATACTTAGTTTTCAATTTGGGCTGAATTATTACCTAGTAAATTAATTTTTTTTTAATTTTTTTTTCACCAATATTCATCATTTTTTTCCCTACAAATTGATATAAGTTTCATTTGATTTGGACACAAAAAAAAACACTTAGTTTTCAATTTGGGCTGAATTATTACCTAGTAAATTAATTTTTTTTTTAATTTTTTTTTCACCAAAATTCATCATTTTTTTCCCCTACAAATTGATATAAGTTTCATTTGATTTGGACAAAAAAAAAAAAACACTTAGTTTTCAATTTGGGCTGAATTATTACCTAGTAAATTAATTTTTTTTTAATTTTTTTTTTCACCAAAATTCATCATTTTTTTTCCTACAAATTGATATAAGTTTCATTTAATTTGGACACAAAAAAAAAATACTTAATTTTCAATTTGGGCCGAAATATTTTTTTAATTATAAATAATAATAATTATTATTTTACTAATCATAAAAATAAAGAATATAAATAAAATAAAATAAAAGTAGTGGGGTATAGAATGATGAGTTGGAGGGAGTTGAAATTTAATTTAAGTTAGCCATTGGAGTGGGGGTAAATGAAATGGGTAGATAAAATATTAGATGGATGAGAAAAAGTGTAAAAAGTGTTAGATAAAATGAGAGAATGAGATGAAACCATCGTCGTGGATAGTCTTACATGTTTGTTAATCATAGTGGGTGGTCTAGCGGTAAATGAGTGTGTGATGTGTTCTTGGCGTTTTTGTTCACCAGATTTCAAAGCTTGGGAGAAACGTTTTGTTTCCTTCTCTCTCTCTCCCTCCTAGTTTAACGTTTTATTTCTTCTCTTCTACCCACCTTTTTCCTCACTCCAACTTTAAACATTTTAGCTTTTCTCTCGTTTTTTTAGGTTTGATTTTTCTTTTGTAATATAATTTTAATAAACTATTTACAATCAATATTTCACCATCATTGTATTATTTATTTGCATTTATCACTGAAATTTTGATAAAATATATTTTCTAAAACCTTTGCAATTATTACAAATTTTTTTTTTTATTTGCAATTATCTCAATCTAAATACCAAACCTAATTGTCAAAGTTTAGAACACAATATTTTTAGTAATAAAATTCTTCAAGTCTCATTTTAAGTCAAAAGTACAATTTAGGGTTTAACTGTTCAAAAGTGCTAAACTAAAGAAAGTAAAGAAAATGCACCTCCAATAGAAAAAAAAAGACGAGCGAATGAAAGACGAATGAAGTAGTAGAGATTCGAGAATGTCATTTCACTATTGCTTGTGGGGGTCTCCCACAAATAGTTTGCATAGGCCCCAAATTTCACATCTGTCGATTATGAATGTCTATTCTTATGCCAATTATCCAATCAAAGACATTACGAACAATGACTTGTGACGCCTAAAACTTGGGTGGGTGGGGGTTGGCGGGGTGGGGGGGGGGGATTGGAGGGGCGGCAATAGAGTTGATAAAAAAATTATGAGGAAACAAAATTTGACGGTTAGGTGGGGGTGGAAAGGGAGTCCGGGGGTGGGTGGTAGGGTGGGGCGGCAAAAGAGTTGATAAAAAATTCATATAAGCAAAAAATATTTGACAGGGGTGGGGGTAGGAGAGTTGCTAAAAAAACTAATATGAGCAAAAAAAATTGATCGGGTGGTGGGGGTGGTGGGTGAGTGAGGTGTGTGGGGGGGGGGGAGAAGTGTGGTGGTGTGGGGGTAGGTGGTTGGAGCAGCGGCAGAAAAGTTATTAAAAATAGTTTTAATATGAGATATTTTGTTTTGACGGTGGGTGGGGTACGGGGTATGAGCAAATGAAAAAAATTGATGGGGGAGGGGTGGGTGGTGGGGGTGTAGTAGTGGGGGTTGGGAGGTGTGGGTGGGTGGTGGTGGGTTTAGGGGAGTGATGGTTATAAGAAGCATTTTCTGGAAAATGTTACGAGGAAGAGAAATTTGGAAGTCATTTTTCTTAAAACAAACCTATTTTTCATTGATTGGAATATCTTTTTCGTTAACTTTATTTTTCGATAATTACCAAAAATAAAAAAATGAAGAAAACATTTTTTCCTAAACAAACAGAGCATCAATATCCCTTAATTTTCTATAACTAGTACCCCATTTTCTTGTTTGAATTGACTCCACAGTCCACATCTATGATATGATCTTCTAAAGATTTCGCACCATATAGTGTTCCTCTCTCACCACTCACATTTTACATTTTCTGGATTTCTTACTAAGCAAGGAAATCAAACTGGAGTATATAATATAACAAAAGTTCTTTTTTTTTTAAAAAAAAAACTTAAATACGTCATATTAAAATAATCAAAGTTGTAGAGAAAGAAGGTACTGTATTAATTTCCATAATTTTTCAACTATCATGATCCTCGATTCCGTTCTCGATTATTTCCTTGTACATAATAGAATTGCTTAATTGTTCTATTCTCGTACTCCTTTCGCACTTAAATGAATGTCAATTTCTTTTTAAATTTGTTCTTAATTAAAAGTTTTTTTTTTTGTTCGACTAATTTAGGTAAGAAATCAAAGTATTAGAAATCAGCAAAAATTAAGCAAATTGGGAAATATGAGGGGTACTTGAGATCAATACTAGAGGCCAGAAGGGCCAAGGAGGAGAATAGCGGGAAAGACTTTTATTGGTCAGACAAGAGAAAGACGTAAATGAAACTCACCAACAGGGAAAAGGCGGAAAAAGGGGAAGTACAGAAAAGAACGGGTACTGCTATTCACACTACTACCTGATTTTAAAAAAGGTAGTGAAAAAAACCTAGGTATCTTAAAAAAAGTCAACCTAACATTCATCTTGAAATTAGAAATTTGATTTAATAAGTGAACCTATATTTACTATTAGACCCCTTATAGCCTATGTAATTTTAATGTTTTGTCATTTTGTCTTATCCAATTTTTGGTTTTATTTCTTTTTTAACTTTTAATTTATTTAAAATTTTATATACTCCCTCCGTTCCAATAAAAGCTTCACTAATTACCCAAAAGGGCGTCCCGTTAGAAGCTTCACCTTTCCTTTTTTGGCAAAGAATCTTTACTATTTCCTCCACTCATTCTCTCTCCTACATTATTTTAATACTCACAACACCATTATAATTTACTATTCCCTCCACTAATTCTCTCTCTTATTTTCAAATTACACTCACAACATTTTTTTTCCTACCCATTTTCATAATTTGCGTGCCCACCCAAAAGGGTGAAACACTTATTGGGACGGAGGGAGTAATTATTTATAAAATTAATATTTTAATTTAAAAATAATTAAAATAACTATCATTTTGAAATTATTTATCATATTAAAAATATTAATAAAATTACTTTGATAAAGATAAATTGATCACATAGGCTTGTCTCATTAACCCAATTAATCACTTTCTCATCCAGTTAAATAGCATTCATCCAATTGAATTTTCATTTTTTACACACATTCTCTGACTTTTGTTTTTTATTTTATAAAAATAAATTTTACAAAAACCAATAATATTTATAATATATGTGAAAATTTAAAATAAATTTTAATACCATAAACTAGGCATTAATTGTAGGAAGTAGTAAATTAATATTAATTTATTTAATTTAATACCATAAATTAGGCATTAAATTGTAATTTATTTGATTTTTTATATAATAATAATAAAGTAAGTATTATATTTTTTTTTGATAAAAACTAATTAAATCAATAGGCATAGTTTAAAAAAATAATTGGTAATATTGAAAGCATTAATAAACTAAACAAATAAAAAAAATATACTTTGATACCATGAATTTGATACCTATTGTTGGAGGTGAAATTTTTGATACCTCATAAATTGATAAGTAAGGATTAAAATTTGAATTTGATCCCTATTTAGCCCTAAGAAAAGGAAAAGGGACAGTGTTTGTAATATAATATTTTAATTTTCAGGATCTATAATTTAATAATGTAAATTTATACCCCTTTTATTTTCAATTTGTACAACCCCTTTTTTAACACCAATTAAAAATTTTGATCAAAATGATATGAAATGAGAATAATGACGTTGCAAATTTTGACGGTCTAAATATTATAAATTGATAGTAGTACACGTGTCAGTTTAGAAAAAAAAAAAAACTCATTTTAAAACCGAAGCAAGAGAGATAGGTGGCATCCGCGTGGCATTTATTGCAAGCTTCGCCGTTGGTAACCCTGGTGTAAAAATGATGAATTGCATTAAATAGGTTTGTGGGTCAAACTTTGGTTAATGTGTTAGTGTAAAAGGAAAAAAAATAGTGTGTATAGAAAATTCCGAAAAGAACCGCACATGAACTGAAGTCGCCGCCGTGTTAGCCAGAAAGTCGACCATGGAAATTACAAGAGTCCTCTTATTTTGTTATTTATTTATGCATCATTAAAAAATGGGATTATGCCTCATAAATTTCATTTTGAAAGATTTACTTTCCCTTAAGTTTTTTATTAAATTGAAATGTCCTACTCCCCCCGTCCCAGACCATGGGTATATGAGGGGGATTTCACGCTTCTTAAGAATTTTTTTAAAAAATGAATAAAAGTTAAATGTGAGATAGGGAATAGTAATTAAATGTGTGGTAGGAAATATGAGAGATAATGTAAAAGTTAAATGTGTGGTAGGGAATAGGAGAGAGAATGTAAAAGTTAAAAATATTTAATAGGAGAGAGAATGAGTGGGAGGAATAGTAGTTAAATGTGTGGTAGGAAATAGGAGAGAGAATGTATAAGGATATAATGAATGGTTTTTTTGTAAATATATGAAGATGATAAGGGTATTAATATATTCAAAAACTTGCTTTTTTTGGAAATGAACTCTTGGTCTGGGACGTCCCAAAAGGGAAAGATGAACCCTTGGTCTGGGACGGAGGGAGTATAAGTTTTCATATGTTGTATTATGTATAATACAACATTTAGTTATGCAGTAGTTTTAAATCATAATACTGCATCAGCACCATGCCTCCGCCACAGCCCGCTCCGCCGCCGCCATCTGCTATCGCCGCATGCCGAATTTCAGTCAATTTTCGCCGAAAATCGGTCAATTTTCACCGGAATCCGGCAATTTTGGCCTGAATCCGGTCGCCGATCGCCGAAATCCGGCCGCCGGAGGTCGGAATCTTGTTGTCGGTCCATGGGTTCGGACTCCGGTCACCGACGATCGCCGGAATGCAGTATTATGACCCTTACAAAATTAGCAATTATAATATTTAATTTTTTATCAGAATAATTAAATCAATATAAATTCTTATTTTCTTATTTATACACCATTAAAAACTAGCAATTATAATTTTTAGACTCTCAAAATAATGAAATCAATATTTCCTCCATCCAATTAAGAGTCACACTTCTTCTCCAAAATGTTGTCCTACAAAAATTATGATTTGCTAAATGAAATTAAAATATAGGAGTATTTTAATTAATGGGATCACTTGTATTGCATACTGACAAGTCACATCAATTATCCACGATCTATTCCTCATCTCACATTTTCTCTTTTATTTCATTCCTTCGCCCCGTTTGATTAGTTGGAATGACTTCATTCCTTCGTCACTAATTTTTTTTTTTTTTCTGCCTACCCCCCATCCAGCCTTGTCCTACCCCCACCCCCTGCGAAAAAAAATATATTTTTTATTTATTTTGCATACCCCCTACCTACCCCATCCCCACACCCCCAACCCCCCCCCCCCACACGAAAAAAAAATATTTTTTTACTCATTTTGCATACCCCCTACCTACCCCCACCCCCACCCCCCCCAAAAAAAAAATATTTTTTTTTAAAAAAAAGGGTAAATTGATCATTTTATATGCTTTCATTCCATTCCTATAATTTGTATTTTCAAACCAAACATGATTTGCCAAGGAATTGAATGACAATTTCATTCCATTCCGTGCTAACCAAACGGAGGGATTTGACCAGTTTTTTCCATTCCAATTCCTTAAGGAATTCAATTTCGTTGACCATTTCATTCCTTCACTTTATTTTTCACCGAACCAAACGGCCCCTTAGACTATTTTCATCTTTTTTTTTTTTTTTCAGTTTTCGTGTGTAAAACAAAAGTGTAACTTTTCGTGAAATTGAGGAAGTATAATTTCAATTAAATTTATTATTATTAAAAAATCTATCTTGGATGCAGGGAAATTTTTAATGAAAATACACAATTATTGGTTTAAAAAATAAAAAAGACAACAATTATTTGAGTGTGGATGAATTAATATTTATTTAATCCGCCTCTATATATATATCCAGTCACCAAAATTTTAATTCCAAAAAATTCGTTCTCTCCCTCGAATCACAGTCAGTCCCATTCCATTCGGACACACGCATTTTTCGTTTCTTAAATATCATAACCAACAATCTCTATCCCCTCGTCCATCTCTTTCCGATTTCCTCCTTCGTTTCTCCGTTCCGTACAGAATCTTCACCAATTTCCGTTACATGATCAATCAATTATCACGCCAAACTTTTCCTGAATTCAACAACATCATCATCATCATCATTGCGTTCAGGATTCAAGAGATCTTCGTTCAGAAGAAGATCCGATCACGGTTCAAGTAGCGGGAATTGGCAGATCTCGGTTCGTTTGAATTTGAATTCTCGTCGGAGAACGGAGGAGAGAGATTAGATGGAGCAGAAGCATTTTTTGTTGTCGGCATTGAGCGTAGGAGTAGGTGTGGGGCTTGGATTGGCTTCCGGACAGACTGTTAGCAAATGGACTGGTTATGATTCTTCGTCCGAAGGTGCCTCAGCGACGCAAATTGAGCACGAACTCCTCCGACTTGTCGTCGACGGCAAGGATAGCGAGGTCACATTTGATAATTTTCCTTATTTCATCAGGTAAACCGAATTATTCCATTTCTATTCCCTTTCGTGAGTCATACATCATTACACAGTCAATTCTACTTTTACGTTAATACCTTCATCTGCTATTAATTTTATTTACCGTCTATTATGACTTTGGTTACAGCTTGTGATTTGCTCTTGATCGATATCTTTAACGCATATCTTGTACTTAAAGTTAATGATTAATTTTCTTATCGTGTAATTTCGAATCTAGCTAAGGTACTTAAGTGAACTTGAGTAATTTTGAGTTTCATTCAATATTTTAATTGAACTTTTTAAATGACTTCATATTGGTAACACCTTTTCCGTTTATCATTTCCTCTGTTTGATTGAAGAAATAAATCTTGTTATAAGCAAAGGCGGAGCCAGAAATTTTTTTTAACGAGGCAAAAATTACACAAAGTTTCAATGGATCAAATTAAAATTCTAGTGTATTTTTTCTTCTATCTCAAAGGAAGGGCCAAGTTTCAACAAATTGCACTAAACCCCCAAAATTTTGCACCAGTAAAAAAATAATTTAAACCAATGGGGGCAATTGCCCCCTTTGCCCCCACGGTAGATCCACCAGTGGTTATAAGGTCAATAGAAGTATGCTGCAAAATTTGTTTTGAATACGTCTCTCTCTCTCACGCTTGATTATATAATCATGCTGCTCTAAAAGCTTCTGCTATTACTTTTAATTTGTTTAACGGCTACTTAAAGACATTTTGTTTTATAACTACATCACTCACAAATTAGCTTATTATTGTCAAGAATTACTAGAGTTGGCAAATTCTGTACAAATTCTGTTTTGCATCTTAATTCCTGATATTTGTTGGCAGTTCATTCGTTTAATCTTGTTTAACATGTTTCTTGTTCGATTGATTATGTGATTATGATTTGGTGTTTAGTTACTTTAAGAGTAATTGGGAACTTGAGTCATGTAATGCAACATCTTGTAAAGCTTGGACAACTTTTTGTGTCACTTCCCTTTCTGAGTGCTTTTTTGTGACTTGTTAATTTTTGCTCTTTCAATGCAAGGTACACTTGGAAGGCATTGCTTTATTAGTGTATAGTTCAAGTGATCAGATTCACCGATCCTTAAATCTGTCTCCATATAGTAGTTTGAAGTAGCTTTATGATGTTATCTATCTTCCTCCCTTCCTAATTATCAGGATATTTAAGATGTTGTGATGTACTTGTTGGTGTTCAACTCTAACCATGTGAACGGTTTTTTCTTTGTACAATTGCAATGACAGTGAGCGCACACGTGAGTTATTGACAAGTGCAGCGTTTGTGCATCTCAATCACCTGGATGTTTCTAAGCACACTCGAAATCTTTCGCCTGCAAGTAGGGCTATATTGCTCTCAGGGCCTGCTGGTAAGTCAGCTATTCAAGCATTCAAGTGTCTACGTGCAGACTTCATGACATGGCCTGATTCACTTGTATTGATTTGTATTTTTTATCTACTGAAGAACTTTATCAGCGAACACTTGCAAATGCATTGGCGCATCATTTTAGAGCAAAGCTGCTATTGTTGGATGTGACAGACTTCTCTTTGAAGGTGAAGATTCCATCTTCAACTTTTCCCCAATTCTTGCACTTAATGTATTCAACATTTTTGCGCTAATCTCCTTCATATCTTTTTATCCCAGATTCAGAGCAAGTATGGTATCTCCAAGAAAGAATCTGTAAGTGTGAAGAACTCCCTGGAAGTGTTGCCTCTGTCTCCAAGTTTTGCCAGCATAAAGTTGTAGCTTTCATTCCACGAATGCTAGTACTAACATTAATTGAAGCGGTTGCATATCAAAGAGATAATTTGACCATTAATAAACTGATTGCGTGAAAATGGAAAATACATATTTCCTTCTCTAGAATTGAGCCATTCTCTGACACGAGGTTTAACTTTTGCAGCCCGTCAAGAGGTCCATCTCTGATATGGCTTTGGGGCGAATGTCCAGTTTGATAGGGTCTTTCTCAACAATAAGGGAGGATAATGGAGGTATGGACAAAATGCGTAGATTACTCTTGCGAAGTAAGGAGTATGTTTTTAGGATATGCTTGTTAGTTATGCATATAATGCTTATGTACAATCTTACAGATTTCTTTCAAATTTTGTTTGCCTAAGCTACCACACTAGATTTCTTGCCTCCAGTACCTGTAATAATACAAGTATATTAAAAAAATAGAATTATCTTGAAGTACTACACAATAGTGAATTCTCTAGTTATATGGTGCTTGCAATGCTGCTGTTGATCAGCAATTGACGATCCAGGTTTTTTCTGGAGCATTATAGTAGTATCTGGCTCTTCTTGGTCATCTGCTCTTCCCCTACCTCTCTCTGTACGTTTTGTATAGATGGAAAAAAAATGATGATGCTTGTCCTGACATAGAACTGAAAGTCATTGATTTTTTCTTTTCATGTTCAGATTGATGTCTTACGGTTTCCAATTTTTAAGTCGCTTAGCAGTAAATATGTAAATGGTTACTTGAAAGCCGTCAAAACTCAATAGAGTCATGGATGCACTACTGCAGAGACCTAGTTGAGAAAGTGTGCAGTGATTGGAACTATTTCTCAGGTCTGAATCTAAACAAAGATGTTCTCATTTTGCTTTTAGACAAGTCATGTCAGGTGGATTTAAATTCAACAATAAGAAGTTAGGCTTTTTCAAAGCACGTCTTCACTTTGCAATTTATGTTCTCTGTTTCTTTTACGTGCTTAATAATCCAATAAACAATAGACGGAGTATAATTTTTCCACTCACGGTTGAGCACTTGTGCATATTTGAAGTTGGTTTCATTCTGAAAGTTGATTTGCATAGCAAAATACCGGAGGAACTTTTTGTTGTATATTGCTGCAAGTCGTAACAAGCCGCAAAACTTGGAACAATTCTCAAACTTATCTTTGTTGGTCACTACTTAACGGTTGACATTAAATTTCTTGCAGGACCTTTACGTAGACAAAGCAGTTGCCTAGATACCAAAAGGTATGGTATTGGCCTTGGACCACTAGGCAGTGATCTTAGCTCTTCCTTTACATAGATTACCTTTATGTTACCTCTTGAGGAGTACAGAGAAATAGTAAACATCATTTAACTACTTGCAGGATTGCTGATAATGTTAATAACCCTCCAAAGCATCGTAGGAACGCCTCTGTTTCTTCTGATTTGAGTAGCATGAGTTCCCACAGTTCTTCTTCAAATACAGGTAATTATTTGGAGAATCTGTTTTGATGTACTAATGGACAAAATAGTGAGGGAAAAACGTGTTGCTTCTAATTATAAATGATTACATGCTATTTTGTCAGATGTATGTTATTATATGCATGTAGTATAAGTTCAATGGTTCTGTCAGTTGCAATATGTCAGTCATATCTCTTCATTTCTGTTTGACAGTAGTAACAAATACAAATTAATGTTGCAAAGTTTGTGGTTTGAGCATGTTTGAAGTTATTTGAGAATCTATCATGGTTTTTATTATCTTTTAGGAATTTGAGCTTTAAGATCATCACAATTCACCAGCCACCACTTTCTTTTTCTTGTTTCTGGGACACACGTGAAATTAAAAAAGAAGTGAATATGGTCCTATGAAGACCAGTCAATATATCTGCCATTATGAACTTGATATGCTGTAATCTCAGAGCAGAGTTTATTTGCCACTTCTAAATTAATGGTAAACTACTTAGATGTCATTTCGTACTTATCTCTGGTAATCTGTTTACTCTTTGTAGCTCCAATCAAGCGTGTCAGCAGCTGGGCTTTTGATGAAAAAGTTTTCTTACACTCGCTATACAAGGTAAATTCACATTAGACTAGTTACTTACATACGGAAAGTATTAGTATTCTCATTATAATTTTCTTAACCAGTTAGACTCTCGACATGGTAATGAGAAGCCGATTATAATTTATTGACAGGTTTTGGTTTCCCTTTCGGAAGAAAGTTGCATCATCCTATACATCAGGGATGTTGAGAGGCTCCTACAATCACCCCGTCTACACAAATTGTTTGATAGAATGCTGAAGAAACTATCTGGGCCAGTGTTGCTTCTTGGCTCCAGAATATTGGACCCTGAAGATGATTGTGAGGAAATTGATGAGAATCTCACTTGTTTATTTCCTTATAATATTGAGATCAGGCCACCTGAAGATGAGACTCATCTCGTAAGCTGGAAAAGAAGATTGGAAGAGGACATGAAAAAAATCCAGATTCAGGACAATAAAAATCATATTGCTGAAGTACTTGCGGCAAATGATCTTGAGTGCGATGATCTAGGATCAATTTGCCATGCAGACACTTTGGTTCTCAGTAATTATATAGATGAAATTGTTGTATCAGCACTGTCTTTTCATCTGAAGGATAGCAAGCATCCAGAATATCGAAATGGAAAGCTCGTGATATCATCTAAGAGGTACATCCTCTTCTCCTAGTAACCATTTCAAATTTTATCCCCTTGAATACTATCACGAACAATACCGAAAATCCAAAAGGTTATTTGTGCTTACTCATCTGGCCTTGTTACAGTTTATCCCATGGATTAAGTATCTTCCAAGAGGGAAAGAGTGGGGGAAAAGACACTCTCAGGCTTGAGACAAACGCTGACTCTAAGGTTCTGTGTTTTAGAAACTTTCTAGTAAAAATTTTAACATTTTTTTAAAGAAAGAGTAATGACATTAATTTCTTATTGTTCATATGGTTTTAAAATGTATTCTTTCCCTTACTGATTTGCAGGCACCAGAAGAATCAAAGTCTGATAATGCAACAACTGATAGTAGAAACGAAACAGAAAAATCGGCTCCTTCGACAAAGAAGGAGGGTGATACGTCTTCGTCAAAACCGGTGAGCTCATATGTGGTAGATTTTGCAAATAAAGCATTGTTCTGACATTCAAGATTTTATACTTTCTTAATCTCAATCATCTCTTAAACTATTAAGAGCGAAATATGTAATGCAAAACAAATATGCACCCTATTTATCTTTGTATATTGATTGTAATATTTTCAAGTCACTCCTATCCAAAGATGAATCATTAACAAATAAAATCAATTGATGATGATGATTATTTTGTCATTTTCCCTATTTGTTATTTGGCATATATTCCATTTATTCAGTTCTCTGACATTTAACTGGCTCCAGGAACCTCCTCCTGACAATGAATTCGAAAAGCGCATTAGGCCAGAGGTTATTCCTGCCAATGAAATTGGTGTGACATTTTCGGATATTGGTGCCCTAGACGAAATAAAAGAATCCCTGCAAGAACTGGTCATGCTTCCTCTTCGAAGACCAGACTTATTCAATGGTGGACTCCTTAAACCATGTCGGGGTATATTACTTTTTGGACCTCCTGGTACAGGAAAAACTATGCTGGCAAAGGCCATTGCCAATGAAGCTGGAGCAAGTTTCATCAATGTTTCAATGTCAACCATCACTTCAAAATGGTTTGGGGAAGATGAGAAGAATGTCAGAGCTCTTTTCACGCTTGCGGCAAAGGTTTCTCCGACTATTATATTTGTGGACGAGGTTGATAGCATGCTTGGGCAGAGGACAAGAGTTGGCGAGCATGAAGCTATGCGAAAAATAAAGAATGAGTTCATGACTCATTGGGATGGATTATTGACGAAACCCGGCGAACGTATACTTGTTCTTGCAGCTACCAATAGACCCTTTGACCTTGATGAAGCTATTATTAGGCGGTTTGAGCGCAGGTACCTTTATCATCTTTTCTCACATTAACATTATACTATTGTTATAATGATTCATCAGCTTTAGCGAATCAAGTAAAGCATGTGAATTCTTTGTGTATGTCATATATTATTAGCATATAAATTATGGAAGAGCTCTAGCTCAATCGCCATCAGATATGCCTTTCTATACGGAAGGTTAGGGGTTCAATACCCACCAATGATAGATTTCGCTCTCCAAGTGTCACTATTGTAATAGATTAAGTCATTAGTTAATAATTTTTTTAAAACAAGATTAGCATATATAATTCATGTTTTATTTATTTGTGTGTTTTTTTTTTTTTGGGGGGGGGGGTTGTTCATGAGAGTGTGGAGATTTAGGTACTTTATTTTGAAGGGTACAGAAGAATCAGGAAAGGTTGTTGATAAGAGTTGTAGATGATGTCTTTTGAACGTTTGTAATTAATGATTTAGTCAAAAGGCAATTTCAGGTAATTCAAAAAAAAAAAAACAAACAATGGGGATTCAAACCCACTCCTGCTTTGCGGAAATTCGCCAATAACATCATTTATGTCGATGTTTGTTGTAGTATTTTTGGAAAGTTCTCAAGAAAAATATTGCTGACTTGTATGTGTTTGTGTGTTTTGTGGGAACAGAATCATGGTTGGTCTACCATCCGTGGAGAACAGAGAAATGATCGTGAGAACTCTTTTGGCAAAAGAAAAGGTTGAAAACCTAGATTTCAAGGAGCTAGCAACCATGACAGAAGGATATAGTGGAAGTGATCTCAAGGTTGGTTTTTCTCAAAGACACTTTCAAGTTAAATCTGTATCGACTTGCAATGGTTCTTGGCATTAACCACTGAATTCAGAATTTGTGTATAACAGCCGCATATCGACCCGTCAGAGAACTAATACAACAAGAGAGAAAGAAGGATTTGGTGAGCTCTCACTTCCTTAGCTCCCAAACCTCTTTATCAATGTTACCCTTTTTCCGTCTGTCCTAAAATAAGTGTCAGCATTTCTAGGATTGGGTGTATACTTTGGGGGTAAACGTAATTTGGCCGAATTTCTAAATAAGGAAATAGTCTTGGTGTAATTTTAACATGGTACAAATAATGTACAAACAAATAAAACCCAATTCTTGAAAAGGTTGAAAAGTCAACTGTGACATTTATTATGGGACGGAGGGAGTATTTCTTATTAAATGATGTTAATCCACAATGCATTAATTTTCTTAGGCAAAGAAGCAGAAAGCTGAGGAAGGAGAGGCCTCAAAAGATGACTCAGACGAGAAAGAAGAAGGTGAAAAAGTAATTACTTTGAGGTCTTTGAACATGGCAGATATGAGGGAGGCGAAGAATCAGGTAATCTAATCTTATACTGGTCTTTCTTAGTAAATCTCCTGTCACTCCTCACATAAGTTTTACACGAAACTTGTAGTTTAAGAAGAAAAAAGTACGGATCATTTTGAAAGTGCTTGTAGAAACATTTAAACTGGCATACGAAACCCTAAGGGATTTGGTCTAAAAAAAACTGCAGGTTGCGGCTAGTTTTGCTTCAGAGGGATGTGTAATGGGTGAGCTGAAGCAGTGGAATGAGTTGTATGGTGAAGGAGGTTCAAGGAAGAAGCAGCAGCTAAGTTACTTCCTATAAACCCAAGCATTATTTATACGTTCATCAATGAAATTCTTTATGAATACGGGTGACAAGAAAGCGTCCCTTGGACACAATTATATATTCAAACATTCCTGAAAAGGCTATCGAGCACCAAAGGACCATAATGAGACTCAAGGCAGATGTAATATAGACTATATAGTCATTATCAGATAAGATTATTCGGGTGGGAATTTCTATATTGAGAGAGATTTGTAGTGTGTTAAGACATTATATAGAAAGCTTTATGCCACGAGCTCGTGTGTATATTAAGTTGTGTGCAGTGGTCGGGGATGAGAAAGATGGTATGACGGAAATGCCTAAGATATAGAAAAAAGGAGGCTTCTTTCTGGATGGATTCACTGGCATTTTGTATAGCATGCATGATGAAGGAGTTTGATTAAACAGCATAATGTACACTAGTTTTGTTTAAAGTTTATACTAGTAATTGTTATTGTTGTATAATATGGCAGTACATTTTATTTTTTTCTGGCTTGTTTGTAGAACAGATATTTTGGTATCTATATTGATTTTATGATTTGATTTAAAACTGGAAACTGACATATGGTTAGTTAGCAGTTGTTCCTGTGTTCCATTTTCTCCATGACTACCATCAAGTTCCAAACTTTGTTGGACTGTTCATGGTTACTACATAAACAACTTTGCCCGGATCAATAGATCATTGTAGAGAAAATTCATCGGTTACTTTCGTCATTTCAAAATATTAAAAAAAAAAAAAAAAAAAAAAAAAAAAGTCAAATTCACGTTTAATCAAAATAAAATTTTAAAAATTTAGACATATTATTTTGAAATCGAGGGAATAATTATTAAAGTGTTTTTTTTAGAGAAATATTAAATTAGTAGTATTTTTAAATCAATCTTGCTTTCGTGTATTAACAAAAGGCTTGCATATCATAATTTCTCGGGAGTGTCGAAAAGTTCTCAAAAAGTATCATAATATTCAAGAAATTCCTCCACCATGTATATTGATGCTGCAGGAATTGTGCTTATCAATCTTCCTCCACGTGGCAGGACTGATCACCTGGCTCCTTGACCTGAAATCAGAACCCACGACTAGCCGGATGTGTCTCCGGCGAAGACGCTCGGGCGTGAGAGTAAGATCACAGTTGTATAAAGCTCAAAATGTATTGAATAATGAACTCAGAATACAAAATGGCAGTTACCTTTTACCGTTTGGTAGTGATGAAGTATTTATAGGCAGGAGTGATGTATTTTTGGGGAGGAGACATGTCCTCCGAGATTGTAGCGGCAGTTACTTGGACGTGGGAACATGTCTATAACGGTCCCTGATTTGTAGGGATGTGGTTATGAGGATTGTTCAACCAAATAAGCCGGCAAGTGTTAAGTCGTCACTTGTTGATTTAGGTCGAGGTCGCCACTCGTGATATGGTCGACCTGACTGTCGGGTAGAGCATGGTTCGTACCCGAATTGTAATATGGATCATGAGGTCGGACTAAATTAGGTCGGGACCTGGTAGGTCGGACCATGGGCTTAGTCGACTGATACTTGAGATGGGCTTTGGGCCTTGTTTTGATTGGACCAAATTTCATTGGGAATGTGGAGACCAAGGCTGTCTGTAATTGGACTTTACTCGTTTGGCCCAACTCGACACTTTTGGTATGTTCAGTGGCCCCCAACTTTCGAGTTGACTTCGTCGACTTGGAAGTTAAGAAGATTTTTGACGAAAATTACTTTACTCGCAGGTCGATGCTAGTCTTTGAAGTAGGTCGACCATGATGACGTGGCAACATCCTGATCGTTGGCGATGAACGGTTGGAGATGAAGGAGCGCCGATTTTCGTAATGATTACAATTCTGACGTTTGGAACTCCTTCTCGAAAACCGCTTCAGTTTTTAATTTTGGAAAATTAATTTCGATTTTCCTTTCCCTTTCCAAATTTAGGAAAATATAAATAGCAAAATCCCTCTTCGTTTAGAACTTTTACCGTCCTAAAACTCTTCTTCTCCGGCGATAATCACGGGATTGCAGCAAGATTTAAATCTAGTTCTCGGCTTCAGCAACGAACCTACCTTCTGCAATTAATTAAGGTATTTCCCTCGTATCCTTGCTTTAAGGTTTTAATTTATACACTGTTCTTCGTTTCCGCCATGGCTAGGACCTTTAGTTGCGAACCAGGGGCGTGGTATGGCTACTGCACTGTTAACCGTAGGGCATGTAAGAATGTGAACGGTGAGTGGAGAGTGATGTCCTTGGATGAGTGCGCCTCCATTTTGACTAGTTGGGGGTTGAATTACACTGAGATAGGGCTGCCCATTGTAGGAGAAATTGAAAATGTGGTGATTGACGACTCAAATGTTGTCGCTTTTCATCTATTCCATGAACTGCTTGACCATATCACCTTGTTTTATGTTAGGGACGTCCAAAAGCCCTCCTTCCTTAGAAATAGAATAGGTTTTCCTGGGAGTCTAGGTCGTCCTTAGGTAGGTCGACCGAACATGATCATAGGACCGACTCCCCGCTTCCTCTTTTGCTTGTACGTATATGGCGACTCAAGAAGGGAACGCTGCCTCAACTTCTTCTGGTCCTCGAATTGTCAACGCCTTTGGGACCAATGTGGTGCCAGGCAAGAATGAGAGGGGCTATGTGCCCCAACGACCTACCCGTGGAAGGAAGAATATGGAATCCCGTTACGATATGATCTACAAATTACGTGGGGTGAATAGGCGGACTTTAGGGTGACCATCCTCACTGTAAAGATTTTATGGCCAAATACCGAGGTACTTTCACTAGGGATAAAACCAAGGTAGCTTTCTTTTATGGTCAATTTGAAATTTGGGTTGAGGCTACCATTGGATCCTTTCATCAATGAGTTTTGGAGTGTATGGATGCCCTCCCTCTTGACTCGGTGCTAACACTTGTAGAGTCTTTGGTGTGCTTTGCGATGGTGTGTAGGCTCTTGGGCCATGAGCCTTGTATGAGGGTTTTCAAAGAGTTTTTGGTGCCAAGCTAGATAAGCATGATTGGGGGATTAGTACTCCTTCCAAGCCTAACTCTCCAAAGTTGTTTGCCACCCTTCCTAATAAACACAACCGCTGGAACTCGCACGTAGTTTTGGTTGAGAAGCGGTGGGATGGGAATTTCCTCTACCCAATGACGAGTCGACGTTATCGGTGAGGATAATTGCTGGGAGCCTCCTTGGTGTAAAACTTTGTATAGAAAGTGTGTGCCACAGTCGAGATGGACCCGTCGGTTAGGAGTCATTAGTGACAACCAAGTACAATTATATTCTAGGCGGGATGATGCACAGGAGATGAGGTAGCGAGCCCCTTGCGCCTGTATTGAGAGGCCGGGTGTACCACTGATTGGGTAACTCACTCTTTGGGGAGATTAGAGGAGAATTGTCGGTTTGCCGGAAGCAAGGCGATTCTTGCAAGAACGATGGAGAACACATTGGTGGTAAGGGTTTACTCGCCTTCGTTCATTAGCTCGTCCAATGTTAACTTGCATAAGTGATTTTTTATAGGCGTATAGGATTGCTTTGATCTGCATACTTAACTTTCGGCTCGTCACTTGCTTGCTCGCCCGTAGAATCGATCAATTCGCACATAAAGCGCTTGTAATCGTATCTCTGTATTTATCAAATGGTTTGTTCATATGTAGAATTAATTCGTACATAGAACCTGATTTTATTTGCATACGTGACTCTTAGCCCATCTCATTGTCTATTCGCATGTAGAACCGGTTAGCTCGTACATAAATCCGTTTCGAATTGTCACCCTGTACTTATCAAATTGCTTGCTCGTATGTAGAATTAATTCGTACATAGAAGCATTTCGTATTGTCGAACTAACACTTTGATGTCGTGCGGTTTTGACTCCCGAACAAGAATCCGCCATGGTTCGAATTGTTGGAGTTTCTGACAAGAAAAAGGCTAAGAGGGCCACTGGTGTGAATGCTAAGGCAAGCGAGAGAGAGGAGGCCGGCGTATGGAATAATTTACTCTCGAAAAGGACAATCTTTGGGCTGATCCCAATGGAGGAGGTCGAGATAGAGGACCTTGACGAGTGGCTCCCATTCCATGAATGTGAATGAGGGAGGGGAGGAATCCGGCGAGTCGCCTAGGCAAGTCCGAGCTACGATCCGGTTCGAGGCCAATGCTGCGACCTCTGGAGCCGAGATGGCGGGGTCCGGCCGATGAATGTGGTTGAAATTAATGATGATGCTGTCGAGGAGGAAGATGATCGGGCGTTGAGGACAAGAAAAAGATCAAGGTGCGGAAAGGGCAAGGCCGTCTCCCCAAGTCCACTCCCTCCTCTAGCCCCTCCCCAGGAGCCAAGAATCCATAGATGCTTTGATTCGAGGCTTAGCGATGTTCCCCCTCTCATTGGGGTCAACGGCGTGACTCGCCGCTATCTGAGGTGACGCTTGGTCAAGTGGTGGTGAGAAGGGCCTTGGATGTAGATCTCCTAGCTTACTTTGCGAGATAAGGGGATGACTCCGAGGAATTCACGGCCCGATGCAGGTTGGTACACGGCGAGGTAAACCTTTACTTTCCCTTTCTGTTTGGTCGCTTATTACATTAGTTCGTCAGTTCACCTTCTATGCCTTAGCCGAGGCTAATACTTCAATGTTTCCTCTAATGCGATCTCTCACCATGAACGAGCAAGCTAAAAGCTCTTGGAGGCGTCAATTGAGAGGAGAAGCGAGGCTTTGCGTGATTACTCCAAGAAGGCACAAGAGTTGGCCGATTTGAGGGAGAAATACAATGATCTGGATAACTCGTGTGAAGCCAATGAAATGGTGAAGACGAAGGCCACTGTCCGATCTTGCAGTTCTTGAATCTAAGATCAAGGAGGTGGATGCGGAGAGGGATGCGAGAGAAGAAGGAAGCTGGAAAAAACCAAGGCGAGGCGGCCACGGTCAGCAAACTTACGAAGGAGAAGGATGCCTTCTTGCTCGAGTTGCATGAACAGCATCGACTTGAGAGAGAGAAGAGTCGAGAAAGACCTCAGTGGCTGTTGAGAAAAGCGCTAAGGATGCCTCTGGCCGCGGTTGAGAAGTTCAAGGAAGGGGACGAGTACTATGATGCCATCGTGTCTAAGGCACAAGATTTTCTTGAGGTCGGCAAGAGACACATGGCCCGTCGTGCGCTTGTAGATCAGCGGCTACGGTTACCATCGAGCAATTAGCTCGTTGGTTTGCGAGTCTCAATATGATATGACGGCTCGTGGTGGTCACTCGCTCGTTCCTTACCTTGAAAATGAACTAGCTTTCATTGCCCGAGAGGATGAGGAGGATCAACTGCGAGAAGTGGGAAGCTCCCCTGTTCTTGATAGAAATTTTGATGTGGTCTTGGCGGAACTCGGCGATCTTTGAAGCCGTGGATCTTGAGCGAGCGAGACATATTGAATCGGGTAAGCCCATAGAGCCCCGGCAACGAGAAGATGGTGAAGGTCGAGCTTCCATTGGCGACCAAGGCGATGTAGTCCAAGACTCTTGATTTTATTGAGTTGTAATGAACAAGTCCCAAACAAATATCTTTGTCTTTTGTCTAACATTATACGTATGCCTTATCCCGGCTTTTTGGGAGGCATAATACTTTTGTAAGTTAATTTACGCTCAAGTCTTGGCCCGCTTTGGGAGGCTTTTCATATTTAATCTTAGGCGACCTTTGTTCTCGAGAATGTTGTATGTTTTCCATTCCATATTGTATGTCGAGCTAGATGTAGATAATATAAATGAGTCAACTTGAGCCTAGGCGACTTGATCTTGTTGGTTTAGTCGACCTCGAGACTTGGTTAACTTTTTTGTGAGCGAGATTGACCATGAGTCGAACTGTTCATACCATTGAAAGCTGACCAGGGGTCGAGTTAATTAGGACCAAGTTGATTAGGAATCATACTTGTTGAATAGGCAAGGCGATTAAGAATCGAGCTAAGTAAATCAAGGCGACTAAGAGTCGAGTTTGTTAGAACTAAGTCGACTAAGAGTCGGACTTGTTAAGTGAACAAAGGCGATTAAGAATCGAGCTTGTTAGAACGAAGGCGACTAAGAGTCGAGCTTGTTAGGGTGAAGGCGACTAAGAGTCGAGCTAAGATGAGCGACTAAGAGTCGAGCTCGTTAGAACGAAGTCGACTAAGAGTCGGACTTGTTAAATAAACAAAGGCGATTAAGAATCGAGCTTGTTAGAACGAAACCCGACTAAGAGTCGAGCTTGTTGATATTAATGTAACACTATGTTTGATCGAATAAAGCTGGCTTTTCATTGAAGTAGGAATCATGCTTACATCAATTCGAAACTAGCTTTAACACAAACTTGAACTTTGAAATTGAAAACTAGAAGTAGTATTTGATGAGGTGAGTAGCATGCCAAGGATGTTTCAACTCGTCACCTCCGGGATGAGCTATCATGTAGGTTCCTTCCTTGACGACTCGAGTGACTACATATGGACCTTCCCGAGTTAGGAGATAGCTTATTCTGCACAGGGTCCTTCTGCAGATTGCCTCAATCTTTCTCAACACATAATCTCCAACTTGGAAAGACCTTGCCTTGACCTTCTTGTCGTGATAACTTTTAGTCATTTGCTTGTAGTTGACCATTCGGAGGTAAGTGTTTCTCGCTTCTCTTCGATCGAGGTCCAAGTCGATCAACCTGTTGGTATCATTACGCTCTTGATCAAAGAAGGTCACTCTAGCGGTAGGGGAATGCGAGCTCGGCGGGTGCCGTGGCCTCGACCCATATGTGAGAGCAAAGGGGTTTCCCCGTAGGCCCCAGAGTGGTTGTACGAAGGCGCCCCGAGCAAGCGAGGGGAGTTCGTCCAACCAATTGTTTCGTCGACCTACGAGTCTGTCTTGAGGAAGATAGAACAAGTTTATTTCTTTGCCTCGGCTTGCCCATTTCCTTGAGGATAGGCGACGAAGATTTCCAATGTTTGATTCCAACTCGCTTCATCTACGCCGAAGGTGCAGGAGAAGCTGCAAACCATTGTCGAGACACTATAGCTCGAGGAAAACCAAAGCCGACACCAAATGAAGTCATGAATAAAGTTGATAGCATTTTCCTACTGTGATGCGAGCTAAAGGTTTGGCCTCAACCCATTTAGTGAAGTAATCTATGGCGACGATCACATACTTGCGGTTTCCTCGGGCGGGAGGGAAGGGTCCAATCAGTCGACGCCCGCATGTCAAATGGCCAAGGCTGCGATCATGGGAGTTTGCTCTGTTGTAGGCACGTGGGGAAGGTTGGCAAACCTTTGGCATTGATCACATTGCTTGAACAAAGTTGTGAGTGTCGGCTCTCATGTGTGGCCAGTAGTATCCTAAAGTGATTAACTTGTCAGCGAGAGTCCTGGCCCCCGGGTGTCCACCACAAATTCCACTATGCACTTCGTGTATCAATAGGACGACCTCTAGAGGGTGGATGCACTTTAGTAATGGTCGAGTATAATATCTTACGAGCAATTCGCCTCCTTGAATGACATACCTTGGAGCTTTCTTTTTGATAGCTCGAGCCTTCTTCTCGTCATCTGGTAGCTCTCCACTTTCTATGTATGCCTTCATTTCCTCGATCCAACACTTCTCCTGAGTCCAATTTCTTGAGGATCATCTATGCATAGAATTTTTACTCTTTCATAGGTGGACTTTCGAGGAAGGAGATAGGTTCATCATGTGGTTCATCCGAAGTGGCTAGCTTCGAGAGGAGGTCAGCTAGCTCATTGTCTTCTCGTCCAATTCTTTGAATCTCCCAGAATTCCAAATCTTTTATCATTTCCTTCACTAGGTCGCAGTATTTGATCAGTGTGGCACTAAGTACCTCGTACTCGCCTCGACTGGTTGACTATCGGTGTGAATCACGGTAGGCCATGATCTTAGTCGCTCCAAAACACTTGGCGTATTCTATAGGCTGCTATCAGCTTCATATTCGGCACTGGTTGTTGGAAGCATCAAACTTGAACCTTAGTGATTCCTCATACACAGTTCCGGACTCTGGTTCAATTAGCACTATCCCGGCTCATTGCTATTCTTGGTCGCGATCCGTCTGAATAGACCTTCCGGCAATCGACGGGTAGGCGATGGCGACACAGGATTCGACTCCTTCCCTTTAGCCTTTTCTTTTGGAGCTCGCTGCTCGTCGTCTTCCTTGGTGAACGTAAGCTCGACCAAGAAGTCGGCTAGAGCTTGAGCCTTCAACGCCTTTCGAGGTCGATACTCGATGTCAAATTCGGTAAGGGCAATTGACCGATTGAGAAGTCGACACTGAACTCTCCGGCTTGTGAAGAATTTTTCTAAGGGGGCATTTGTAAGAACCACAATTGGATGAGCCGGAAAATAAGCTCGCGGCTTCCTTGAAGCCACGACTAGGGCATAAGCGATCTTCTCGGCATTGTAGTATCTGCTCTCCACATCGATAAGGCCTTGCGATGTAATATCTTGGTTTTTGAAGCCCTTCATCCTCTCTAATCAACACCGCTGCAACCGACTTGTCTCCATGAGACGAGATATACAAATAAGGTCTCACCGGTGGTCGGGCTACTTAGCGAAGGTGGAGTAAGCGAGGTAATCCTTCAATTGTTGAAACGACGAATGACATTCGGTCGTCCACTCAAAATTTTCGTCCCCCTCGATGCTTTGAAGAAGGGGAGAGACCTCTCTGTGACTTTGATATGAAGCGACCAAGAGGCTGCTACCCTTAGTTAAGTCATTGCATCTCTTTGACAACTGGTGGGAGCTTTCATGTCGACTAACGCCTTGATTTTTTGGATTGGCTTCTATGCCTCTTTGAGATACCATAAATCCCGAGAACTTGCCGAGGCAACTCAGACACACTTCTTGGGATTGAGCTTCATGTCGTTTGCTCGCAAGTTGGCGAATGTTTCCTTCGGTCGACTACGTGACGTCCGAGTCTTAGTTTTGATGACCATGTCGTCACGTAAGCTTCCATATTTCGACCAATTTGCGAGGCAAGACTTTGTTCACCATCCTCGATAAGTCGCTCCTGCATTCTTTAATCCAAACGGCATCATGTTGTAGCGGTAGATGCCTCCGGCCGCTTGAAATCTTTGTCTTGACTATGTCATCCTCGTGCATCTTAATGCTGGTGATATCCCGAGTAGCGTCGAGGAAGCGAGGGTGGAGTGCCCGGCAATAGAATCCACAAGTTTGTCGATTCTAGGAAGGGGATAAGCGTCCTTTGGGCAAGCAAGATTGAGAGTGGTGAAGTCGACACACATCCGCCATTTGCCATTTGATTTCTTCACCATGACCACGTTGGCCAACCACGTTGTATGAGTGGCCTCTTTGATTATCCACTGCATTCAAAAGTTTTTGTACCTCGGTTTTTATGGCCTCTTCCTTGTCGCGAGCAAAGCTTCTCAATTTTTGGGGTCTAGGCTTTATGGTCGGGTTGACTTCCGATCTGTGAACGACGACCTCCTCCTTGATTCCCCTCATGTCTTCTACCCTCCATGCAAAGACATCATTACTTTCCTTGAGTAGCTCGATGATTTACGCTCGTTCCTCAGCGATAGGTTTGCTTCCCAATCTGAGATTTTTGGTCGGGGTAAGAAAGGTTGGTGATTACTAACTCTAGCTCATCCACAGCTTCTAGCTCTGGTCCATCCACTGAATTGTAGAGTCTCGATGATTATCTCCTTAATCCTTTGTCTCTCCTCGGCCCTCGAGATGTGGAGCTTCTTACGCTATCATATCATCTAACTTGTCTGACCTCGGCGGTGGTGGTGGTGGCCCCAGAGTTATTGTCGAGTGGAGGCGTAGGTTGCCTATGATGACTTGGTCGACCATAACTACATACTGAATCGACCTCGGTGGTGTTAGAGTGACGTGTCGACTCAAGCATGACCTCGTCATTTGAGCGATAGGTCGACTCTTCCACGTCGGTGATTGTTGACGATCTGGTAGTTTTGGTGGGCTGATTGAGACAACTTTAAATAACCATCTGAGTCTCGATTTCCAACTCCCTTTTCTTTCTTTCTCTGAGAACATGATCAAGGTAGGCTCGAGCGTGCCTTGTACACACCCTACTCCAGCGGGTGTAGGGAACTTGACTCGGCGATGAGGGATCGATGCCACCATTCCAAGAGCGACTGACTGGGATACAGTATAGCGGCATAGTCGCTATTTACATCAATCACTTATAAATTGTACCTTTGATACGATCTGAGGGTGTTGGCCTAGGTCGACGTCGAGCTCTATCTTGCCTTTTGCATCAACTTCGATGATTGGTGAAGCCACTCCAATCTACCATCATATCTCTCCATTGCTCATCATTAAGACCCGTTTCTTTAAAAGTTTTGTAGAACAAAATATCCTTGCGAGCCAGGTGTCGACTAAGAGTGCGCTCGTCGTACATCCGTCGATGAGACTGGGATGACGAGAACTTGCTCTCTAGCCGCCATGTTAGTAGCCAATTCATGGGGGAAAAAGGCGGTTTGCTTCATCTCGACTTCTCTTCTTGGAGGCACGTGGGGAGCCTTATTGAGTTGGAAGATTTTTGTGCTTGATGGCCGTGTTGCTTGCTTGCTCTGTAATGACCCCCGGGTTCAATCTAGGTTGCCTAGGTCCCTGTTGTCCACCTGTTGGTGATCGCCTCCACCGGTCTGAGACCTTTTCACGTAAGCTTCGAGTGCTCCCACAGTCGACCATTCTCTGGATGATACGCTTTAATCCCAAGCAATCCTACTGTGAGATGACCGGTGTCTTTGTGGTAGTCGCGGTACTTCTTTGTTGTCCCTCTAAACTTGTTGCACGGATTCATTGGGGTGGAGGAGCCGGCTCGACGGCATTCATAATTTACATTCGACTCACCGTAAGGGAGTGAAAGTCTCGGGCACTTTCTCTGTTGCCACTAGTCTGTTCTTTCCATTTTTATTATTTCCTCCATTCTTGTTGGAGTCTTTCTTATCATCGAGAGGCCTCGACCTTAGGACTCTTACCATTCTTCTTCTCTTTCCTTTCCTCGGCTAGGGCAACATTGTACACCTTTTCAAACAACTCTGTCGAGTTGTGACCAGTTCGGGCTGTGAGCTCGTAGTCCATGTCTGTAGGAAATACCGTTTCGGAAGCAATTAATGACTTCCCTATCGGTGAGGTCTTCCTCTATCTTATCAACCATTTCCTTAAACTTGGTGAAGTAGCTCATGGAGCTTTCATTCTTCGCTTTGCACCAAGTTATTCGGATCGGTGACAGTCATCTTCCGAGCTCCTGCGGTCGAAGCGATCTAAGAACTTTGTCTGAAGCGAGGTCCAGTGGTGATGCTTCCAGCGGCCAAACCATTGAACCAAGTTAAAGCTGCCCCGGTGAGTGTGCTTAGGAGAGCTTTGCACATATTGTCGTCCTCATTGGCGACAAAACACATTGTGGCTTCTAAATGTGCTATATGACTCCTTGCGTTGGTCGACCACTGAATATTTCTCGAGGAAGAGGCAACTTTGAAGGTAGGAGGAGGTCGACTATCTACGATTTCTTTGGATAAAGGTCGAAGAGCAAAGTCAATTCGTTCGACCTTTCCAATCTCCTTCTTCTTTTCCTCCTCCCATTTGTTCGAACTTCTTTTTCATCAATAGCCATTCTCGGCATCGGGTCTTTCATCTCCTGGAGGAGCGGCATTTGACCTCACGGCCCTCGCTTTTGGGGGAGTCATCTGTCTACTCCTCCTGTCTCTATGGGAATTGGTCCTTTCGATCTTATTGGAGATCTATATGCATTACTTCTTTGAGGCGACTGCGCCTCTCGGCACGAGATGGCGACTGCGCCTGTTATCTCCATGTGGCGACTGCGCCTTTCCCTCTCACGGGCGACCTATGCCCATTCCTGTCTCTATGAGATCTGATCTCTGCGTTCGCAGCTGGAGAAACATGCACATTTGTTGGTACGATGCTTGAGTCCTCAAATCAGATTGAGCCTCCTGCTCCTGTTTACATTGAGGCTAGCCCTTAAATCGTTACTTGGCACATGAACGATAGTAGGAGCTCGTTGAACTATCTGTTTTCACCATTTTGCCCCACACCCTCATTTGGCCTAACACTCCTGGCTGTTGCCCATTAGAAACACTGAGTGGGGGCCACTCTTTCGAGCGTACGTCGGCTTGCTCTGCCTCCTCCATGGCTATTAAGTCGACGAGAATGCGGGCTCGCTCCAACATCCTCTCCTTCTTGCTCGTGGAGTTGGTGGAGGGACTGCCCTACTTCCCATGTTCATTTGCCCATAAGGACGCTTAGGAGGAGGTGGAGCTCCTTGTCCATCCATATGCCTTGTACCTCTCCTAGTGTCGGGCAATCCTGCGCCATCAACAATCTTTTGGTAGAACGCGTTGCTCTACCGTGAGGACGATTTGGTGGGGGAGGAGGCAAGTCCGTGTTTTCATTAGTGATGATGAGATTTCCAGCATTCGTATTGGTGTTGATGTTGTTTGCTTCTTCATGCCCAAGTGAAGCCTCAGATACGTGTCCGTCTGAAGTCACCATTGTTGTAGGTTGTTGAAAAATTCGAGGTCAAGTTTAAAGCACGTTTCCGATGGAACCAAGCGATCTTTGCGGGAATTGTGCTTATCAATCTTCCTCCACGTGGCGGGGTGATCACTGGCTCCTTGACTGAAATCGAGAACCCACGACTAGCCGGATGTGTCTCCGGCGAAGACGCTCGGGCGTGAGTAAGATCACGGTTGTATAAAGCTCAAAATGTATTGAATAATGAACTCGAGAATACAAAATGGCAGTTACCTTTTACCGTTTGGTAGTGATGAAGTATTTATAGGCAGGAGTGATGTATTTTTGGGGAGGAGACATGTCCTCCGAGATTGTAGCGGCAGTTACTTGGACGTGGGAACATGTCTATAACGGTCCCTGATTTGTAGGGATGTGGTTATGAGGATTGTTGACCAAATAAGCCGGCCAGTGTTAAGTCGTCACTTGTTGATTTAGGTCGAGTCGCCGCTCGTGATATGGTCGACATTTGTCGGGTAGAGCATGGTTCGTACCCGAATTGTAATATGGATCATGAGGTCGGACTAAATTAGGTCGGGACACAGTAGGTCGGACCGTGGGCTTAGTCGGCCCGATACTTGAGATGGGCTTTGGGCCTTGTTTTGATTGGACCAGCCTCATTGGGAATGTGGAGACCAAGGCTGTCTGTAATTGGACTTTACTCGTTTGGCCCAACTCGACACTTTTGGTATGTTCATGTATTATATATGCAATATTATATTCGCATATGGGCGAATATGATAATATTGCATGCAATATTATATATTATTGTATAATAACTTTTGGGTCATTTTGATTTAACGAGGGAAAATGATTTGTATTAAAAGGAACTTTCGAGTCAATTCTCTAATTTTCCTATAGCAAAGTTAATTTTTTTGCCCTACTAAAAATTAAGTTAAAGAGAATTTTACCTATAAATTCCTTTTGAGATAAATCATTTCCCCTAAAATTTTTCATTAATTTAAATGCCTCATAAATTCTTATAAAGTATTATATTATAATGCATTCTATATACAATATTAAAAATTATGATACAGCATCCTCAACGGTCATCGGTCGGCGAAATTCGGCCACGGGTCACCGAAAACTCGCTAAAATTCAGTCAACGGTCGCCGGCATCACTTGTCATCATTAATGATGTATTATATGAGTATACAGTATTATGCATTATCTTGAATCAGTATTATTACAAAATAATACAACATGATAATACAATATAAAATTTATGGGGGATTATGAAACTTTTTTAGAATTTATGGGACATTCTCCCAAAAATTAATTTATTATAAACAAAAAAAATATTTTTAAATTTAAGATTTCAACTAAAGCTACAAAATGAGTTGGTTTTATAAAAAAAAAATACTCCCTCCTTCCCATTTCAAGGGTCCTAGGGTAGTATTTCACGCTTCTTAAAAAATTTTTAAAAAATGAATAAAGAATTGCAAGTGGGTAGAAGATTAGAAGAGAGAGAATGTAAAAGTTAAAACATTTAATCTTTCCTCCTCTTTTTGATTGTTTTTTTTTTTTGTAAATATGTTAACATTATAAGAGCATAATGAATGATTTTTTTTTGTAAATATATTTACATTATAAGGGTATAAATGTCCGAAATATTGTTCAAAATTTGCCATTTATGGAATGAGACTCTTAGTTTGGGACGAATCAAAAGGGAAAGTAAAACTATTGAAGTGGGACGGAGTGAGTAGTTTTTTTCTAAAATTAAGGAAAAATCATTTTTACACTGGCACTTAATAATACATTTACTAGCACTCTTTTTCACAGACATTTTTTTTGCACTAATACTGACACTTTTTTACCCTACAATAATGACACTCTTTTATACTGGCACTTAATAATACATGCACTGACACTTTTTTACACTACACTGACACTCTTTTATACTAACACTTAATAATAAATGCACTGACATTCTTTTATACTGGATTTTTTTTACACTAACACTGACACTTTTTAATAATATATTCACTGACACTTTATAATGACATTTTTTACACTAATACTGACATTTTTTTATACTGGCACGGTGACACTTAATAATACATGCAATGGCACTTTTTACGCTAACATTTTTCAGAAAAATTTGGGGGAAACATGTTTCTCCATAAGTATAAAAAGTTATGTTTTTAAATATATCGACTTGGTGTTTTAAAGCCTAAACTCACTGTTTTAAGGCCTAAACTCGCTATTTTATTTTCTAGGTTAAGCTCACTGTTTTAACGCCTAATAGGTATTTTAAGGCCTAAACTCAATGTTTTAATGTCTAAACTCGATATTTTTAAGAATGAAAAGTGGGTTTTTTATAACTTATGGAGAAACAAGTTTCTCCTAAAACTTACTCAACATTTTTTACACTAACACAACTAACACTAACACTGGCACTTAAAACCCCTTTTTTTTTAACATAAAAAAACTTGTTTTTTAGGAAATTTTGGCCTACAAAATTAATAAAATATTTCTTTTGTTCGGTTGAAAAAAACGGATCCGACCAGAACCTACGCGCGTTGGTTCCCGGCAGAAGAAGGGGCGGTTGAGATTGAGAAGTGGCAAAAACCAAAGAAAGAACCTTTCAGCTTCGACTGCAGCATTCCGCAAATTTGTGTTACCTGCATGCAATAGCTCCAATGATCCAATCCAATTGATTTATTTATTTTTACCCTAATTCATTCTTATTCTCAAATTAATGGCTGATCCGCTTGAAAGATACCAAAAATTAGGGCTCAAAGAATCCCTAAATCGAATATACCAATACCCATTAGCCTGCAAAGAGCTCAGTTTCATCCTTCGTTTCGCCTATTCAAAATTCCCCAAAAATCTACAATCCCTAATCTTTCACGACACCCTCGCCGCCTTTCAACTCCTCCCTGGGTATGTCATGCTTTCACCGTTCATTTCTATAAATTTCATTTTCCCCCAATTGTTGTTTTTGTTTAAATTTATTGGAAATAATGTTACCTGTTGAATATTTTCTAAATTGAATTTCAATATTATTAGTTTCAACTCTATTTAGGTCGGAATCGATGGTGCATTAAACATTTAAACGTGTAATTGGCTTGAACAAACAATTCTAGCTAGAGAAAATGGTGTTTAACGCAGAAGATTAAGAT
The DNA here is from genome assembly GCA_022495995.1 of Adenophora triphylla var. japonica. Lineage (NCBI taxonomy): Eukaryota > Viridiplantae > Streptophyta > Magnoliopsida > Asterales > Campanulaceae > Adenophora > Adenophora triphylla. Next base: position 111,406 of record JAFEMH010003791.1, read on the forward strand.
GACAAATACTTTGTTGATTCTGTGTTGATTATTAGTACTCCCTCCGTCCCAAAATGATTGCCCATTTTTTTTCAAATTTGCCGTTTATCAAGAGTAAATACAAACTTTTTTTTTGGACATTCATTTTGGATCGGAGGGAGTACTATTGTTATATATATACTCTCCCTCTGTCTAGTAGAAGAAGATAGCATTTGAATAGTCATACAAAACATAATATTTGAAATATGGAGTACTTATTTTATATATTTGTTCAAATTGAACTAAAATCATTATTTTTTCTGCCTCTGTTGTATGGTACCCTCTCAAAAATGCGTGCTCACTCAGTCACTCACATTTTTTATATATATCTATGTATATAACTGTATGGATGGACTTGGAAATGCCCAAAAAAGGAGTTGCACTTGCCATTTTCATCCCCCTAAAGAAAGAGTTCATCTTTGGAAGGGAAATAATTTTAGTGCAATTTGATGAAAGCACTAACAAGTAATGTTGCATCCTTAAGGGCATCTCCAATGGGAGGAGTTAAGCCATAGGTATCAAAATTTGTATGGAGTAAGGTACCAAATTTTCATCTTCAATGGTAGGTATCAAAATCAAATTTTGATACCTTTGTAAAAGGTACTAGCATCTCTAATGATAGGTATCAAAATCAAAATCAAATTTTTATTTTTATATTGTTAATTTTATTTCACATTTAAAATATTTTGACTGATTTTTAATAATTAAATTTAATTAATTTATAATTATTAAATAAAAAAATAAATAATCTTGTTGATGAGTCAACAAATTGACCAAAATGTCATAACTTTAGATCACTTTTACTGGGGACACACATACGTGGTGTGTCAGCCTACTAATTTTGGCTTGTTTTTTGCTGAAAGTTACTCCCACTCGTGTGTGAACACCACACCAAAGGAGTTAAGCAAGGCTGCAAATTTGGTACCTTGCTTAACTATATATCAAAATTTGGTACCCAAATTTTATACCATTGGAGATGTTAACTCATTGAGGTGAGTATTAAAATTTGATTTTGATACCCACCATTGGAGTTGCCCTAAAATGATTGACTTATTAGGCCAACTCTTTTTTGGGACGGAGGGATTACTTTTTTTTTTTCTTTGAGGTGTTGGGAGGAGTAGGGAGTGAAAGGAGTGGGATAAGTGTTGATAGACTAGCTGATCTTATAAATTTTGTTTCTGATTCAGAATGCAAACACAAACCGCTGTCTCCGCTGCTAATCTCCTCCTTCAAGGTGCAGAGGCTGCATTACCCAAACAGAAGAGAGCTCAGGCTGTAACAGAATTCAAGCATGCCATGATTGCTCATAAGAGGCTCTGTAAAGCCGCACAGGACGGAGAAGGTGGGTGCTTTTTAATTTTAATTACTCACTCCCATTCTTAAAATTAGTGACTTTGCTTCCCCTTACTTCCCAAATCCCCTGTTTTTAATGAAAGTTTCTTGTCCCAATGTGAGTAACTTTTTCTGCAAATTCCCTTAATTCACTTATTGTGTCATAGAGTGAACTTGTCGTGCTATAAGTTAGACATGAAGGACATATATATGTACCGCTAACAGTAATGCAAGTTTCAGTAATAAATAAACTAAAGGATAAAATATCTTTTTTCTTTGCCACCATCATTTCAACAAGCTCACCAATCCCCTTTACATTTGTAAACTCAACATTGCTATGCATATCCATAATGTGTTTCAAGTTCATTAAGGAGATTACAACCCTCTTTTTCCGAAAAATGTGCTATTTTTCTAAAAAGTCGGAAGGATAAAATTCATCGAATTTGATCCTCAAAATTCTACTTTTATCAAAAACAAAGAAGGAATTTCTTGGATCAAGTGAGGCAACACAAAGAAGCAATTCTACATTAGTTTTATCAAAGCGATCATTTAACTCTTGAAGTTGATGATCAATCACAGTGTTATACAATTCAACACGATATCGGTGAAAGTTTGAATTACATGACCTCCACGCCGTGATCTCCCGAGTACTATAAACATATCTTTCATTTCCAACACCGCTATATCGTGTTCCTCACAAAAGTCACAAATTGATTTCAATAAATCCTCCCCATATTCTCTAGCCGCGTTCTTGACACGGTAACAAGAGATAGCATTTATAATATTTTGATCATGTTTTTGTAATGTCATTCGTAATTGATTTTTGATTGCTAAAACATCTTTCATCAAGTGCAATAGAAACCCAAACTTAAAATGGTGAATGACAAAGTTCAGAGTTTTTGTTTTTGCCTCCATCTTATTTGCTAAAGTATAGTATAGTCTTCCCTCCAAATAAATTTCAGTACCTTACTTAGTACTCGTAGGAGATAAAAGATTAATCACGACCATGATTGTGCGATAATGTGACCCCTAACTTGTCTCTCCTGGCTTTTTATGGTCGCTTCTTGATTCTAACCTTTTTCGGTCTTAATTTCAGCTTTTCCAATACCCTCAGCTACTTGCTCTAGCTGCTTTTGTCGAATGTGATCGCTACATTTGGGAGATAAATTTGCCAAAGTATAAAAAATGACGAAGATCATCATGTTTTTTTTGCAACCCCAACAAGTGTCAACTGCAACTGGTGAGCAAAACAATGCACATGGAAAACATATCCATTTTCAGCCAATATCAAACTCTTGAGTCCATTGTGTTCTCCCATCGTATTACTTGCACCATTATAACAATGCACAGTGAAGTCAAGGATGTAAAAAAAAATTTGCTTGAAAAGGCTTCAGGAAACTAACAGTATACCACACCGGCAATCCAAAAGGAGATAGTCAATGCGACTACTATATTGACTAGGAAAGCCATTCTTAAGGAAATTGGAGATGACTTATTTACTCTATTAGTTGAAGAGGCACGAGATATATCAATCAAAGAGTAAATGACAATTGTGTTACGGTTTGTGAACAAGAAGAAAAGGTGTATCATCGATTGCTTTCTTGGCCTTGTTCTTGTTGAAGATACTACTGTGCAGTCACTTAAAGAAGTTATTGAAACCATTTTGGAATTAAATGGCTCGAGTATATCAAAAATTCGAGGACAAGGTTATGATGGTACTAGTAATAGGAGGGGAGAACACAATAGACTCAAAAAGTTTGATATTGGCGGAAAAGGGATTTGCTTTTTATGTACATTGTTTTGCTCACCAATTGCAGTTGACACTTATTGGGGTTGCAAAAAAAACATGATGATATTCATCATTTTCTTTATACTTTGGCAAATTAGTATCTCCCATACGTAGAGATCACCATAGACAAAAGCAGCTAAAGCAAGTAGTCGAGGGTATTAGAAAATCTAAAATTACGATCGAAACATGTTTGAATCAAGAAGGGACCGTAAAAACGTCGAGAGAGACGTTGGGGGTCACATCATGGCACAACCATGAGCGTGATCTATCTTTTTTCTCCTATGAGTGAGGTACTGGAATTTATTTGGAGGGAAGGCTATACTTCAGCGAATAAAATAAGACGTAGGCAAAAAATCTAAACTTTGTCATTCACCAATTTGAGTTTGTGTTTTCATTGCACTTGATGAGAGATGTTTTAGCAATCACACATCAATTGTCAATGGCATTACAAAAGCGTGATCAAAATATTGTAAATGCCATCTCTCTCTTGTTACCGTGTCAAGAACACTACTAGGGAAGATGTTGGGAGGATTTATTGAAATTAACTTGTGACTTTTATGATGTTGCATTTTTTAACACCGTGATTGATCATCAACTTCAAGAGTTGAATAGTCGTTTTGACAAAGCTAATTTCGAGTTGTTTCTTCGTGTTACCTCACTTGATCTAATAAATTCTGTCTTTGCTTTTGATGAAAGCATATTGATCAAATTTGAGAAAAAGAGCACAGTAAAATGCAGTTAGGTGCAACTATAAAAACAGGGAGAATCATTTGGGGAAGGAAGAAATAAGGTCATATGGAGAATGTGTTGGAAGTCCATAATAGAGTCACATAATTGAATTGTCTATATCGATTAGAGGGAAGGAGTTCTGTTTTATTCTGTACCTTTTTTCTTTGTGTTGGATTTTTCCATTCTGTTTGAGACATTCTAATACAGTTTAGTCCAATTAAAAAGCAGTAAGTTGTTTTATTATATTGTTGGCTAAAAACTCAAATCTTACATTATTAGCCGGTGAACCCTTTTACTAAGAAGCCAATGTTGTCGCAATCTATAAATTAGCATGAGTGGCTTCAATATATGGTTATATATTCTTGATCCATCCTTACGATTTTTAGTTTGATTCAGGTGTGGCACATCTTCCTCAAGATGTTCTTGTGCACGTCTTCAGTTTCTTGGATTTTCGATCATTAGTTTCTGCAGCTTTAGTCTGCCGGTAAACTTTCCCTGTCATTATATTTGCATTTCTTACTTCGTATGTTGATCCGGATTATACAATTTAGCCTTAAACCTTTGAACCTGGTAAATTCCAACCCTTCCTCAACATGCATTTTTCCCTTCTATGCCAAAACAATAACCGATTATAACAATTACAAATAAATGAACTCTTGATCGTTTCATGAGCAGATCATGGAATGCTGCTTCAAGTGATAACCATCTCTGGAAGTTGCAATATAGCATCTTCTTTGATAATTCAGATAATCATTATAATAGTAAATTGCTGGAAGGTGGATTGGTTGAGAAGAGAAAACTTGGTGCACAAGAGGCCTTTTTGGCTAAAGTTGGTATTGACTGGAGAACTGATTTTAAGAGAGCTTATAGAGGTACATTATCTTCCTCTCTTCTTTCTTCTACTATGTGGTGTTATTTACTGCCGTCACCGACTTTAAGCCATCTTTGATTTACTTCAGGAAGTTTATCGAAGAAATTTGTTACGTCATCCAGGGGATGCTGCAAGAAATGCAGCACAATTTTGTGGCTGAGTGACATGGCCAATGACAATTGTGGAGTTAACTGTAAGAAGCATCAAGTTGAACCTTTATCATCTCAGCAGGTAAGTTTTGAAACAGTCCTCCCTCTAACGAGCTTTTGAAACTCTAATTTTGTTGACACAAGTACTCCCTCCGTCCCAAAATGTTCTCATTTGACTATTCAAAGCTTATAGTGGAAGCGCCATATTTGTCATATTTGTACATTGAATATGATATTTGGCCCTCAAAAAAGTGATTTTTGTTTTCCGCTTATTTCTCTCCAGATTGTTGAATACCTAAACGGTGGTTCTCTAGCTTCGCCAATTTCATCAGATAGTGATAGTGATTCTGACGAAGGGTCTTCCTCCAAGCTCTGGGCTTATCGCTGGCAGTCTAGCAAACTGCATCTCTGCAACCAAATGTACCTGTAAATACCTGGGAATTCTGTATGGGAGCTTAACGAGGCAAGTGACCTTCTTAACAGTCTTTCTGTATCTTGGCCCTTCTCGTGGTCTTGTCAGAAAGGAGAAATGAAAATGATGAAAACAAAGGATTTGGGGGGGGGGGGGGGTAACTATTGCAAGAGAATATGAATTTTTAACTTTTTTTTTTCTTTTTATTGGGATACTTCAAGAGAAGTCTGATCTTATCTTGCATAATGTTAGAACATTCGCATGTATCCAATTAAAGAATATTGTATAGAACCTAAATTGTGACTGAAATATATACTCCTCATCCCGTAAAGTTTGTCCTACTACATTGACATTTATGGTCAACTCAAAAGAACTTTGACCATAATTTTGTGAAAACTTAGATATCTTTATGCAATTATACAAATTGATTGTTATTGTTTCACCGTTCGGAATACTATTAATAACAATTTTTAGAATTGCATAGAAATATCTAGATTTTAATTAAATTATGGTTAAAGTTTGATTGATTTGATTGTAAGAGTCAAAATTAAATTATGGTTAAAGTTTGATTGATTTGATCGTAAGAGTCAAAATAAGAGTCAAAATGAGACAAATTTTTGTGACGGAGTATTATGAGTTTCATATATATTGTTTTCTGTCTCAAAATAAAGTGTCCCCTTGGTAAAAATTACTGTCCCACAGAGCGACTACAAGTGAAAAGGGACCACAAGATCCAATTATGACACCAACAACAAAGCCATGGTCACAAATTGATTTGGGTCGTTGAATAGATGGTAAAATAATAATAAAAAATGATGGAAATAAAAAAAAAAAAAATGGAAATCAAGAGAACCAGTAAGTCGCAAGTCAAATTTAATAATGGCTACTGGGAATGACAAATAAATATCAAGACATCAAAACCAATTGCAATGGTTAAACCATCCACCCCAATGGTACATACAACTCAAAAGGCCTACATCAATAAACTCAGCCACCATCCAAATTGAAGCAATAACTAATGCCACTCATCAGAATTGTAAAAAAAATTAATAATAAAAAAATAAAAAACGGTTATAACTTCTAAAACTTTCCCACATAATACCATACACGTTTTAATTTATAACATGTACTGGGGAAGCTAATATATGAAAACTTGTTCTAACAGATGATAAAACATCACAACAAACAAGCAACAAACAATTGCAACTACTACCCATCGTTTCAACAAACTAACAGAGCATTTCACTTCTCGCTATTGCTCTAAAGAAACTTTTTGCCTTTCAATGAACCTTTAGGGATCTTGCTCAGAACCTTGACGCTAAACACTGCATACTGCTTCTTGATCTCAGCCTCTGCTTTCTCACCAAACGCATCAATCTGGTCCTCGTATTTCTCATAAACCACAGGCACGGTATGGAGCAAAACGAACACTGTTTTTTTTTTTTTTTTTTTTTTTGTCAAGAAAGAACGGAAATGAGAATTAATTCATCATTTGCAACGAGTTGATAGATACAATATAAAATATTACTCCCTTCTACCCATTTATATTGGCCACTCGACAAAATCTCTTTGTTTAAGAAAACATAATGATTGTTATACATAACCAAGTAGGGATATAATGGGAAAGTATCCCATTAAATTGCATTGATTTCCTGAGGGGCAAAAAAATATTGGGACAACTAAAATTGAAATGTGGTCGGTATAAATGGGACTGCGGGAGTACTCTGTATACATCAAATGAATGTACATCATCCTCTTTGAAAATTTACTTACATATGTAGAACAAGGTCAGGAAGTTGAAGCAGTTGCCCACAACTGAAAGGACCCACAATCCAGCAATTACCTGACAAGTACAAGAACACATTTCATGAGTGGAAGAATATACATCCAAAGAAAGTCAAGTAGATGACTTTGCATAACTGCAACAAGAGAAGAGAAAACATACGGCAAGAAACTTCTTCAACTCTTTCCCTGACGCAATTTCTCGGAGAACAACAAAACCTCTGTTGATTTCAATTCTAAAGGCATTGGCCACGCCAAGAACAATATCCTCAGGGATTACAACTTCTGGGAATTGAGGAGGAGACCTAAACAACATAACTCAAAGCTAAGGGGGTGCACAGATAACCAGAGTCAATCGTGATCAGGAAATGAAGAGTGGAACACAGCTTACTTGTTGATAAAGGTGGATGCATTTGACCACAGGAAAAGAATGGCAAAGCCTAGAATCAGAGTATGGCATACTAGAGTGAGTAGGTGGTACTCGACCAGTTCAAAAAGCACCCATATGGCAGTAGCAACACCAAGCACACCAGCAGAAATCTTCTTGTTCCTCCATAGGAAAATATCAGCGGCTGCACAAAAAGACTGTTGTAAGCATATACTTATATATATAAAGAGAGAGAGAGAAGGGATTTTATACCATGTATGCAAGTACACAGTTACATACCATCTATGGAAACCTAAAAGTATACAATTGTACTAAAATTCAGGTTTTCCCTTAGTATAGAACTAAAAGCATACGAGCATAAAAGGAAGAATGTGATAATCCGACCTAAAGAGCAAGAGCAGAGAAGTAATATCATTTAGTGTCTATAGCATGTCAGCAAGTAATTTCTGTAGCCGCTGGTGCAGTGGCGAGGCTACCTTATGCCTAAGGGGGTCGCACTCGACCCCCTTGATTTTTGAAAAATGTCAAATTTAGTACCTACAATATTTTAAAATGCATACTTAAAATACTAAATTTGTCAATTTTGACCCCCTTATCTTGTGGTAAAAATTGTATTATAATATCATTTTGACCCCCTTAGTACCAAATTTTTATATGATAAATATAATTTTCATTCCTTGAGCAATCTTGATCCCGTTCGAAAAATTTTCTGGCTTCGCCACTGCGCTGGTGGTAAACAAAAATTGAGCTTGTGGTAAACATGGAAGACTACTTATTTTAATAGAATCAAAGCAAAGAGAAACCAGCGACAAATCTACATGTACAAGTAAATACAAATAAAGTGTAATAATGTTTAGGGTTTCCGCTAACATGTGCTTACAAATCCATTCATAGAAATATTTGGCATTTATTAAACTTGGCACTGCATTAAGCATCCTCATTGGTGTCAGTTCTTAATGACAACAACATGGGTACTTGTCAGAAGAGCTTAAATCTATATGCATATATTGATTATATTTCACAATCCATGCCAGCTTCTACATCAAAATATTTAACTTCAATTGTTTTAATAGCAAAGCCTCCAACTGACAGCAAAATATTTAACTTCAATTGGCTTGTATCAATAATTCATGCAAAATGTACACTATTTCTATCATTTATAACCGCAAGTATGATTCTAATTTCTAAGTGGTCCTAGGCATCCTATATAGGCCCCAAATGAGCAGACTAAAACCCTAGCCATATTCCCTGTTGTAAATTTGCTGCAAAGAAAAATGAAACATGCAGACAATACAAAGCGAAATCCCTTGATCAGAGAATGTATCCCTGAGTCATCGGTAGTGAAGCCTTGACAGCTACAGAGTATTTCAACTTCCAAAACTGTATTCTCAGTCAAGTAATCCTTCCAATAGGTGATTGCAGGCCACTCAATAGAAATCTAGCTACAGAGGCAATAGCATCGGGATTGCCATAAAATCATTGATGGATGTTCCAATACATAGAGTGAGTTCCCGGTGCAAAAAAATAAAAAATAAACTGTACAAAGGTTCTCAAACCTAGCAGGAATATCCTCAAGAAATACAACAAGGATATAACACAGTAACAAGTAAACATCCAAATTATGCTTCTCAAGTCAAATGGAGCTGAATACCAATGTTCTTTCAAATTGACTTCAATAAAACTCAGTTTTCATCTTATAATAAAACTCTAGTAAATAGGAGTAGAATAAATAGATCTGCTTACATTTCTCAAAGATAATAAGGCCTCAATCCAATCCATTTCAATTTCATTAGAGCATTCATCAGAAATAAAGTTCATTACATTTACACATTATACAAAATACACCAGACACTTTAAAATGCTTGCAATCTAAGAGACGGTCAGGCCAAGCCAACCCAAACCAAACGACAACATAATTTGCAAGGAGATCTAGCATATCGCATAGTAATCCATGTATATATAATCATAGCTCCAGTAAATTATCAAACACAATCATATAATGATCGGGAAAACAATTCTAAGAGGAAATTTCACACATCAGTTAAGAGAATCAATGCATAATTTTGAAGATCGGAATCAATAAATTCATTTTGCCAGATGAATTTGAATTGTGTGTTCTCGTGTACGATCGAATCTGTGTATATAATAAAGATATAGAATGAGTGAAGGTTAAGAGTGGATTCGTACGCTTTCCCCCGCCCAAGACCTTGTGCACAGGCTTCTCTCTTCCGAATAGTCGATAGATCTTCGATTTGACGGATGAAGGCGAACTCTTCTTATCGTCGTCGGAATCTGATGAAGAAGACGAATCGTGGCCGTGAAACGTCTCGGTAACCTTCTCCTTGATCGAATCAATGAATGATTCAGGCTCGCCGGCGTGATCTGCCATCGGGATCTACGTTCAACAATTATACAACACCCCGATCTGACAAAATCAAAGGTCGCCGGCAATCGCAGGGGAGGGGTGCTTTTGGAGTGATGTAATTTTCTACTATTTCAAAACGAAATGAATAGAATATCTTAAAGGCGGAGATCGAGTGTGTGTATCCGAGCCTCTCAGGTTTGGAAGTTCCGAAGCTGGGAGGTTCGGGAAAATAACGAGAACCAATGAAGAGCAGGTGTGAGGAAAAAGAGAAATATCCCTGTCGCTTTTCTCAAGGTGGATGAGCCGTTAAGAATTGACGGCGTTCGTTACGGTTCGTATGCGTTTCTAGGAGAAAAACAAGACAGCGTGAATAATTGCCGTTTGTCCGTACGTGCGTGTAGTGCGATCCGACCACTATGACGCCGCTTTTCTTGGAAGGTTTTGACACGTGCTAGGGACTGGTTGGATGGAAAATGGGCCCACTCATTTGGGGGCATGAATGTATAGAGAAAATAATGGACTAAACTTTGCCACAGTAACTCTAAATAACTATTCTCTCCTTCCCATTAAAATCCATTTCTTATTATTTATATGAAAATTAAATAAAATTATTAGTTGAATTGTTGTTGTATGTATAAAAATTAGTAGAAAAAAGAAAATAGGATAGAGAATAATAATTAAATTATTGTCGTGAGTATGATAAGTATGTTTTATTAATATAAAAACGATAAAATATTTTCATTTTAGAAAGTTTGTAGTTTGTAATGTGACGCCATATGAGAAAGTGTGTAATTTATAGTGTGATGGAGAAGTATGCATTTTGATTTACTTCCTTCTTCGTCACAAAATGATATTTTCACTTTTTATCGTTACAAATTAACTTTGAGCAATAATTATGCTGATTTAATTCTACAAAATGAAAACATAAATTTTATTATTGATACACCATCAACAATACTATCAATAACTAGTTTTAGATTTTCATTTGGATAATTAAATCAACTAAAAACCTCAACGTTCGTTTGTAGTAACAGTTATAAAAGTGATGATGTTGCAAAAATCATATTGGATCAGCCCTTCATACAGTAGTAGGGTATAATCCATTATGAAATCAATGAACATGCGACTAATTGGGAGAATTCTACGGCTAAGTTCCTTCTGCATGAGAATAAGTGTTGGTGTTTTTTTAAAATAAACTATGTTGATACTATATTTTGAATGTAAAATAAAGGTTACCTTTACCTTTGGAAGGTTGTAGTGGGTGAGTATTTATAGTGCTAGGCCGGATTAGGAATGTGACTAGAAATTAAGCGTGAATCTAGAGATTTGGCTTGATTAGTTTCGTGATTTTGGCATTCTGTTTGGTCTCTCGTAGGTACGTGGTCGGCCTGGATTCGAGCCTTAGCCTTGTATGAATGCTGAAATTTCTTCGAGGTCGGCCTGCCTTGTATAATGCTGAAATAGTGTGTATTTGGTCGTAGTACATCGAACAAGGTTAGGTGGGACCTTGTCGAACACCCAGTTCTTGCTCAACTGGAATATAGGTCATCCATCCATTAGGTGGAGACGAGACCGTTGGGCCTATTGGGCTTGTATAGTAAAAGAGCACTGTTTTTGTTCTTTTTTACTATTCACTAAAAATAAATTGAGTTTTTTTCTTTTTTTTTGATATCCAGGTTCGACTCAGTGACGGGTGGAGGTAAATCCCGAATGACACAAGTTTGAAAACATGTCACCTAATATCACATACAAGATCTAACCCCACGCTGCATGCCTTCAGAATCTTATGTCCCCTCCTTTTACCACTCGACTATGCCCAGGAACATAAATTGAGATATTTAATAAGATGGTTCAAGAACTCAGGCATAGGCAGGGTTGTAATAGTCAAGTCGCGCTTTGAATTTGGTATGAGCACGCACAGTTTGATTGAAAAAAAAAAACAAACTTGAGCATGTACGAGTTCGAGCCAACTTCAAAATTAATGTATAAACTTGGATCTAATAAAAATTAAATAATAAATTTATGATAATTTAATTATCCTAATTAAAAATCAAAAAAATTTAAAATTTAAAAAATTGTTACTGATAAAATTTATAAATATAGTTAAGGCGAAAGATATGTAAAAAATTGAGGAGGAATTTTATAAAATTAATGTATAAACTTGGATAGAGAATGTACCTGGAAAATTGGAGTCTAATTACTTTGAAGTTGGAAGCTTGATAAGAGCTTAAAATGGCAGACAGAAAAGCTCTCTTTTGAGTTTCCATTGCTCTTATTAAGAGATGGGTGTTTTATACTTTTATCAGCTTCATGGTATTTATTTTATTCTATGGTATATTCCATTGTTTTATTCAAAAAATAAACAACAGTTTGAGAATATGCTTCGGACTTACCAATTGAGTTTAAGCTCTTTTTGGAGTGAACTTAATCTACTAATCCGTTCGTGCCTAATTAAATGTCCAAATTTAATTTTAGGATACACTCTAAAAATTTATTTATTTTTATACATTTTAATTCGCAAAAATCTATAAATATTCTTAATCTACTACTCCCTCGTCTTTTACGATGCGCCTGCTCTCACTGATGCATTCCTTCTCCGTCGACATGTTGTCTTCTTTTTCGTCAAAGTCTTTCTTTCATCTGGCTCTTGTCGTTTCCGACATAAAAAAACAGACCGCCATCGTTATGGATTTGGAGAACGTGCAATATGCCACTTGGGATGAATTATTCTGAGTTCACGCTTGATCCACTAGGGTGCTCCATCATTTATTCCGCTCGAGATATAGAATTGGGCTCCTTCCATTAGGTACGAGTGCTTGGGTCATTCGGGAGCACCTGTTTTCTTCGAATCTATTAGGAAAAACTAGTCGATCACATGTGGCCATACAAAATTGTCTCATGTATGTCACGCCTGTTCATTAGGAAAACATGCTAGGTTGCCTTATATTTCAACTTTTTATGATACTGTTTTTCCATTTGACATTATTTATAGTGATATTTGGACGTCTCCAACAACTTTGAGTATGTTTGGTTATAAGTTTTTGAGAGAGAAATAAAGTATACAATGTGATAACGGGAGAATTTGACAATAAGCAAACATTTAATTTTACGATAATAAAATGAACAGCGAAAAAAATTGGTAAAAAACGTTTATAAACAAAGTTTTTTGCTAGAATGACGTTCATTTTGATTTTTTTTTTTTAAATTTGGACATTCATTTTTTAGAGAACGAGGGAGTATCTAATATACAATAGAAGGAGGATATAACTGTCTCTTATCTATATATAAAGAGGGGTCAGGATTGATTCTTGAAAAATCAATCCTGCGGCTCAAAATCATCTTCATCATTCATCATGGCAGTTCACGAGCAGTTAGAGGAGGCAGTTCATGTCACGTTCTCCCCCCCCCCCCACCACCACCACCCAAAAAGAAGAAGCTGACCTCAGGCAATTGAAGCTGCGTTGAAAAGCTGAGGTACACACTTTCCATTTCGATTCCGTGTGAGATTGAATCTAGGGTTTCTGATTACGAAAAGTGGGAATTGTTGAGCCATTTGAAGGAATTCAGGGCTGACTCCCTCCGTGTTGCTAAGGTCACTGGTTCTGCTTTGTAATCTCTCTTTCTCTATCTCTGTTAGTGTTTTGTGGATTTTGATTCGCCGATCCTCTCCATTCAGGCGCTAGCCGGCTAGGATTTCAACTTTCTTCTATTCCGTTCGCCACAGTCCTGCTGCCACTGTCTCCGACCACCTGGGTTCTAGCCACATCCACTCTCTGTCGATTTCTGGATTTTAAATTCAGGTAACAATCGATTTCTTGCTTGATTTTTGTTTTGTTCCTTCTTTTTTATTTTAGCGGTTTACCGTCACTTGAAATTGCAGTAATTATAGTGATTCAATTCTTAAGTTATGGGTGCTTATCTATTGACACCCTACACCAATTTGAGAATTCAATCATTTTAGCAAAATGCTTAATCCTTAATTGTTCACTTTTAGTTTAATTATTGATCTGAGATGGCACACTATTTGGTCAAATTTTTAGCCCAATCTCACTATCTTAATCTTCCTAAGATAAGAACTCTTCTGTATCTGTATCATTGATTGATGTTGTGCTTAAAGAAAGAGAGACGATGGTTATAGAAATAGAGGGATAAACTTGGGGTTGGGTGTGGTGGGGTTGGCGGGTAGATAGAGAGGGGGATTTGGGGATGTTCTACCTCTGTGTCAAAACAGTTTTTGCACAGAAAGTTAGTGAAAATACTTGCAAACAGGCTACTTTGATAACGTAAATAGGCCTGTCATGCAACCCGAAAAAGAAATATTAATCAGTAATAAAAATAGAGAGAGAGAGTATTTATCAGAGGTGTAGCAAAAAGAACTGGTTTGAAAATCTAGAGGCAAGAGTGAACCAAGTTCTCAATAAACCGTAATAGTAGAAAATAGCTGGTGAACAAAGAAGATGATATCGGAAATCGGGTAGTTGAAGCTGCTTCTGTATGACTGTATGAATAACTATCTCAATCTCCATCAATATACCAGATTACCAATCATAATACGAAAAGGGCAATGCTGGATCAAATGTTGATTTGGCTCGGTACTTTCGATTCAACTCCAAAAACTTTTGTCAGTATAATCAAATTTGCAGATTGAGCAAGTGTTATTGATGATATTTCTAAACAACTACAACCAACGCAGAGGGTGATCTCTCTGCTATCCATCTAATCCACATAGGTTTGGCCTTGACCTTCTTTTTTTACTATTATGAAATGCACCATTTGAATAAACTGTTGTTTGGATAAAGGAAATTTGGGAAGCACACTTGAATTATGTACCATCTCAGGCCTAAAATCAAGTCATTACTAATTAACAGTTTATTCAAATGGTGCATTTCATAATAGTAAAAAAAGAAGGTCAAGGCCAAACCTATGTGGATTAGATGGATAGCAGAGAGATCACCCTCTGCGTTGGTTGTAGTTGTTTAGAAAAATCATCAATAACACTAACCCGAACCCCCATCTTCTTCACCGTCTAATTCCACATTTTGCGTAGTTTTTTCACTGCTCTGGTATTCCTCATTATGTTTACAGTATATATCATCAATCATATTGTTATAATCAAGAAACCCAACCATTTTAGTTATAGCTTCATTGTTAGACATTAGTGTTAACCCTCTGCCATCACACTACCAGGCATGCAATATTAATAGCTAGCATATGTAGTGTGACCAAACTCTTGAAAATTCTATCAAATTTCTTAATTGACACTTCACCCACATATAATTTAACCACTTCCACTTCACCACCCAAAATCTGTACTGAATAGACAAAAAAAACAAACAAAATATTAATCAATAAAGTGTTTTCTTATGGTGCTCTTATAATAAGACTAAAACCATAAACATACATAAATTTTGAAATAAAACAAGGACAGGTGAACCATATTTCTTAGAATATTCCCAATTTGTCACTATTATGCCATAATCTCTCTTTCTCTATCTCTGTTAGTGTTTTGTGGATTTTGATTCGCCGATCCTCTCCATTCAGGCGCTAGCAGGCTAGGATTTCAACTCTGGACAACCATATTACAGGCCCTCCCCCACCAGGTTATATTTTAGACTTCTTAATTCTTATGACAGAAAATTCATATATAGTGAAAGCTAAGCTATACGTAATGAAATGTTGAAAGCATGGTCTGCAAGTTCCCTACCTTCCCACTAACTGAGGAAGCAGAGGCAAAATCTCCCGGTGTTCATGTCCAGGACGTACATTCTGTATAGCAACAGAGCTTGAACAATATGATCATGTGGCCTAACTGAGGAAATATTATAAATATGGTATTTATCCTGCAAGTGAGCCAGTAGTACCATTTTCTCCTCATTGGTTTTGATATGTTCATTTTTTTTCTTATTGAAGGCCTCCTTTGGCTTAAGCATTTAATTAAATCTGTTAACGGCTGCAATCAACTGATTTGAGAATTGCTCTCCATTTTTGTTATATTGTGTATATGAAAGGTGTAGATTATTCTTTAGTTATGGTCCTTTTGGTGCTGTTTCTTTTTATGAATGCAGGCACATCCGTTTGGTCGTAGGAGAGGAAGGAAACAATATTATAATCAATAATCTTGAACTGCAAGGGTAGACTAGAGGGTGCGCCTAATCAAATCCTAATTGGGAATTCACAGGTGAGTGAGAGAGACGGGTTGAGGAGGGGGATTTCGTTGATGGAGATGGAAAGGCAATAATGGTGAAGACAACAAGTAAAGGTACCACAAATACAAATGCTCATGTTGTTGTCTTTTAGATTTTCCCAACTGATTGTTGAATTTAACTGACACCCATGACTCAATTAGAGGTTTTTTGTTCCTTTTTTTGGTTCCATGAATGTGTGATTTTTATATTAAAATTTTCAACTGTAATCGTATAGTAATTAAGTGGTTGCTCTTGGTTGTAATTTATGTTGTACTTCCTCCGTCCATAATTGAATGATCTTTTTTTTTTTTTCCCAAAATGAATGACTTTTTAAACTTTTTCTTTATACAACTTTGTTCCTAAATGATTTTTTACCAAATAAAAAAAAAATTAGAAATCATGGTATTTTATTAGCAAAACTAAAGATTTAAAAGTAAATAAATGCAAAATGGTAATTTTTTTTAGTTTTTAACGTGTCATGGCTTTGTTTTGCATAATTTGGTTGGAGAAAGTGTATGTTCATTATTTTATAGTATCTTTTCTTGGCAAAATCAGATTTGCTTGTCTAAAACTATCTCTTTACATCTTAAGCTTGCCTAGAAAGTTTTTTATTTTTTAAAATTCTTCTATTATAAGGAAAGTGAAAACAGATTAATCCGGACCAAATAGGACCTTGAGGCTTAATATATATTTATTTTGAATGAGTTTCCTGTGATATTTAATTTGACAAGTTAGTTTATGCCACATTCATTAAGAAATTTTGACCATTCACATTAGTTGTAAAGAATTATGACATTAAAGAATGCAGCCTAAAACAGTCGGCATGAATTGAGGTACTACTTATGAAATCGTTCAACTACATTTTTTTCTTTACATCAAGGATGCTATTGAAGTTGTTTTGCTGATGACTATATGTTGAATGTCCATCTTTTTATTAATCATAGGTCTGGATATTGCAGCTAACTTGATATAATTTTCACTAAGATGTGTATTTTCGTAGCAAATTTGATTATATCCCAACTAAGCATGATGTCTTCACAGCTAATTGTTTGATGTCTCAAGTTTTAATGATTTACTGTTACCTTTTTTATCGATAATGATTATTTGTACCGGTTTAAAATTACATTTAAAATGTCATATAGTTAGCATGCGATTTCAATTTCCCCACATCTTTCAATGACCCGGTGGCATTTTCATAAATAATTGGAACTTATTAATGTTTACATTTTGTTGTGAAATCCTTGGTGTGAACAAAGATGATTTTAGGGACGGATCAATGCTTTATTAACTTCAATGTGAGCAAATCTGGGTTGAGCTTGGTCGTCGGAATCCGGAAATCCATGGGAGAGGCGGCTTCTGTGGAGAAGAAGAGTGAAATTTAATGTGACCAAATCTAGGAATTTATGGTTAGGCTTTTATAAGGATTAGATTTAAAATGGGATGGGCTTTATTTAGTTGGGCTTAGTTGGGCTGGACTTGGGCTTTGGATGAAATAATCAACTTCAGCATAATTGTGTGAATGGGTTAATATTTTTATGTATACATTTGAAACATTTTAGAATACACATATTTATTATTTTTAATTAAAATAATATCATTAAAAGTAAATAGCACTATTTTTTTGGATAAATATATATACTTAATGTTTAATTTAGTTGGTTTTTTATGTACTCCTGACAAATTTCATGTTTGTTTTATTTACTTCTGTAAATATGTTTGTTTGGATCTGTTCTATTGGCGTTTATTTGTTATGAATTCTGAAGTATAACATGAGTTTATCATTTCCATTGGTCAATCCAATAGATTGTGAAAATGCTTCTTATGATTTGATTAGTACTACCATCCTCTCGAGTAAAATATCCTACCTCAATCTCCAAATAGTGTATTTAACACTTTTTTCATTCTATTGCCAGCTTAATCTTTATCAAATTTCACTCAATGGCACAACCTTCAACGAAAGGAAAAGAACCTGCTGCACCACAGGTATTCTTCATTTCCCGTTCAAATTGTATGTTGATAATATATTTCTATTAAAAATTAATATTTCCTAGAGTTAGTAATATTTGTCTATTTGCCTATTCACTACCAGCCAGTGAATATGGAGTTAGGAGAAAGTTCAACATCTACACATAGAAATTATCGTAGTATGCGTGAAATTGCACAATCTAGACGACGGGAAAGAGATTGAGCCGATCAAGCAAGAAGCCAACAAAATTCTTATAACGTTTCTTTGGGTCCTTCGAGACGGGCAATCGCACAAAGGAGGCGTCGTTCGCGTGAACAAGCCGCTCCTTATTCTACTATGTAACATAATTCTTCTTTTACTCCTCTTTAATTCAAATAAACTTATCTTAAAAAATATAACACGCCTTTCCGAATATAGGTCAACTATATTAGAAGACCCCTCCACTACCAAACAAAATGAAAATATAGGTGGTTTCGAAGATGATGAGCTCTATCTACGTGACATAGAGAATCAACAAATTTCCAATCAAGTTCATCATTCCCTTGGCAGAATGAATGTCATATGTCGGCTATTTGTCGTGCCTTCTTTGGATGGGCGAAAAATTGGTTAACTCTCCTTTGAGTAGGCCCAGATTTGGAACATGCTGCTTGGATGGGCAAGTTAGGCTTCCTAATCTTCTTGATCCACCCACCCTCTTCAGGGAATTATATGACGGTTGTGACCATTGTTCAACGTCATTTTTCCAGGATATTCGACGTTATAATGCTGCAATGGCTTTCACCAGTCTTGGATGTGATCTAGATGATCGTGTACAACGTGGCAGGGCCCCTTATAGCTTCACTATACATGGGGAGTTGCGACATCGTTCGGGTCATTACTACCACCTCCGATTCAAATCCCGCGTATGCTCAACTTTATATATACGATCCGATGGCCGCCTTAGAATGTCGTCAACGTCGAAATGATACGTTAGATGGAGAACTAATGGGCTGCATCCAAGAATGTTTGTTACAGTACAATCCTTTTGCACCTATCTTTCGTTAAGCATGTGCAATATTAGAACAACAAAGCCAATATCAGTGTAATCAAAATTTGTCAGCATATTTGCATTATGATCCAAGAAGCGATCAACGGCGATATAATGCACCTACGGTTGATGAGATTGCAGTAATCTTACCCGGTGATGGTACTGAGAGAAGGAGAACAAGAGATATTGTCCTTCACTACAGAGATCAAGGCTTGATGCGGATAATTGAAAGTCATCCAGCATACGCCCCATTGCATTACGTCTTATTATTTCCTTTAGGCGAGTTAGGATGGGAACCGTCTATGACTCTCTGGGATGTGAATAGGAATGGTCCGAGTAATAGAAGTAGAAATAGACTCACAATGATGGGTTCATTATTTTTTCCTTTAAATTTTTGTTGGGTAACATTTGGGTTTGAAGACCGGTAATTATACACTTGAGATGAAGAAACCATTCATTCTCTCCATCTCTCTCCTTTCTCTTTCTCTTTTCCTTCACCGGGAACTTTTAGTCGGATTTCATATGATTTTTTTTAAGGTTCCTCCCATTCCAATTCCTCTCTTGAAGGTTTACATTGACAAATTCAAGTGTGTTTTTGCTCTCCCTTCCAACTCCAAGGTAATGATTTCTTTATATCTTCAACATTATCTCAGAAAAAGCTCAGTATTTACCTTTTTGTTGCATTCTAATTTTACTTCTTCTAAATATCTGATTTTATTTTAAATATGGGCTTCCGATGGTTTCTCATGTACTCTCTCTCAAAAAGTTTCAACTCCCAGGTAAATATTTTTGCACTTCATATATTTGAAACAGTTTAAAATTACATTTAAAACGTCATATAGTTAGCATGCGATTTCAGTTTTCCCACGTCTTTCTCTTTCCATACTGTCTTCCTTTTCGTACTGACCCGTGCCAATGGCACGGGCTTTTGAGTACTAGTTATAATTCACAAAATGCATTAGAGGGCTCATTAGTCATTACCCTCCAAGCATGGAGTCAATAAAGCCCAGACTATTTTCAATCCAGAGCCCATCTTTCTAAAAGGCTTACGTACTAGATATGAGGCCCAACATAAAAACATCTCCTCTCTTAAGAATGCTCATATCTTTTATTCTTTTTTCATGGATTAAGTTTAGAAAAATAGTTTCATTTTAATTTTGGTAAATAATTTGAACGGTTTTTTTTTTACAAAATAATTAATAGTATTTTAAATTAATATATATTGACAAATTTTAATCAAGTAAAATAGCCGTTTTATTTACTCTCTCCGCTCCAAATAAAATAGCAAATTCCTTATTGTGTAGTGCTATTGCTTTCCAATGACAAAAGGCTACTTTGTGTAGCAAATAGCAATACATTTACAATTAAAAAAAAATCTTTATTACAAAACCTTCTTACATTTGTTGGCCCTTTACTTCTTTATTTCAAAGTATATTTACCATTTGTGCTTTTAGTAAGGCCTCTTTGAAGTCAAACCTTTTATGTGGACTAGTCAACCCTTCTTTTAAATCTTTATTAAAAAAAAATTAACACCTTAAAAAATAAATGTACTAAAGGGCCTTGCCCTTAAAGCTCAAAAATTAAAGCATGCTCAAAAATTAAAGCCCATGCTTTATACAAAGAGAAAGGATGAGAACCCTATGTTTGAATACCTTGGTTTGGATGATAAATTATCTTTAGTATTTTCTTCTTTTCATTTGAAATTATAAAATTTGTCATTTAGTTATCCCATTTAAAATTGTAAAATAATTGTACAATTTATGATTTTTTTTTTTTTTAATAGTGAAGTCCACTTGTAATAATAACACCAATTAACCCACTTATTATTCACAATACCTTAATTTTATTAACTTCAAATTCGTCTAGGTCCCGCCTAAAAATTTTAATTGAAAATTGCATTAAATTTATTATTATTTACATTTAAGTTATTTATTTGCGTGTTCTAGTGATATTTTCGGCTTTATTTTACCATTATGTCTAAATTCCGTTTCTACCTAGTTCTCACATAGGTCTCGCCTATACGCTATAGGCGTTACGCCCAACTTATATGCCTAGCGACCATATAACAATTTTTAAAACCTTGAAAAATAGACCTCCGCCGAATTTCAATATCACTTGCATAGATGCTGTTAGACGTTAGTGATATTTCAGGAACATCAGTATAGGGACTAAATTAGTGAATGTTGAAGGACTTGATATTTTATTTTAACAAAAAATAACAATTACTGTATAATTTATAGTATTTCTTTGCATGAAAATTGTTCTAAAGTTTTAATCATTTCATCCCCTAAACGAATTACAGTATACTCTCTTTGTCCCGTTCGAAAGTACATTTTTGGTCAATATAAGTTAACTTTGACCCAAACATAAATGTAAATTTAATCATCTTATTAAAATTCTAAAAATTGTTATTCATAAACCATTTAATAATTTATCAATAACAATTTTTAAAATTTTAATAAAATGATTAAATTTGCATTTATATTTGAGTTAAAGTTAACTTATATTAACAAAAAGTGTCATTTTAAACGAAACGGAGGGAGCAGTATAGTGTTGAAATTTGTAATCGCAAAATTAAAAAAAATGAATAGATCTGAGATCTTAAATTCCTTAAAAAGAAAAGGAAAAAGAAAAAGAAGAAAAATGACAGGGTACAGTACAGAGATGGTCACAGCGTCTGGCTATTTTGTGCTTTTACAAGTCTTTTCTTTTTGGCTCTTTCTCTCTTTTCTTTTACTTTTCCTTCTCTCTCTCACCTCTCTTTTCAAATAGAAAAAAAATAAGAAAGTTGAATTTATTTATTTTAATCTTTTTTAAATATAATTACTTATTGATTTTTTTAATCATTGTAATGATAAATTCTTTTAATAAATCCATACAATAAAAAATAACTTTCATTAATCTGGAACCCATTTTTAAATGAGAGATTTAAAATGCTAAAAACGATTTTTTCTATTATTTATAAGACAACTGAAATTTTGTAAAGTTTTGTGTATTACACTCTCTATCATATTATTAGACCATTCACAAAGTTTCAATTTGTGTCGATGGTTGAAGTGATCATTGGAAAAGAAATATTTATTTGGGCGTTACTTGTCATTGGATAGATAATGTTGGAAATTAAAATTAATAAGCACCACAGATTAAACAACAATTTAATCAACAGTAGGGGATTTTTTTGATCAAGTCAAACGTACCAATTAAGCCAATAGCAAAACCGAAAGCCAAGGAACAGGATCAGGAAAACAGACAGAAACAAGAAATCAAACGGTTAGAAAACTTATCGTGATTTGATCGAGTCGCCTTAGGAAGACTGTCCTAAGAGAAAATATTGCCCCCAATTGGTGCAACTCAGGTACAGGCAAATTTCTCCGAGGATAAAACGATCACGGACTACGTACCACAGAGCAGCACACAGGTAGGTAGTCACCGGCGGTCCTATCTCAATCGCCTTGAATCTCACGAACAAATCTCTACGAACGGGAGTAATCGATCAATGAATAAAAGCAAGAGAATTGTGTTTCTCTTCAATATTCATGTACCAAAAACGGCTGAGGGAAAAGAGTATTTATACTTGTGGTAAATATTAGGTTTTAGGTTTAATTAGGCCTAAAAAACGCTCCAAATCGGTCCAGAAAAGTCAAATCCCGTCACAAGCGCGGCCGCTCTAGCAAGGAGCGCGACCGCGCTAAGCTCCGGGAAAAAGTGGTGAAGCCTCGGCCTTAAGCGCGGCCGCTCTTGGCACGAGCGCGGCCGCTCCCCAGAGCTTCGTACGTGATTTTGTTCCCTTGCCAATTCGGTTCAAGCCAAACACTTTCATGTCATAGCCTATGAACTTCACACCACAAATACAAAAATTCCAACAATCCCCCACAAGTTCATAGAAATATGACGTGTACAGATTGTCCATTGTCATGCTTTCAATAATGGTACCTTCCGGCTTGAATCACTACCTATGTTATCCAACGCAAACCTCCACAGGACCAGATGAACGGGTGTCTTGAATCGATGCCTTTGGATGTAGAGGCCTTGCTGGTAACAAACACAACAAAAGCTATGATAGGCCCTCTATCGAACACTTGACGCTTATAAGCCATACGTCCCGATCCTCTATCATGAGTGCTTTCAAGGAATAACCCAAATTCCTCTAGTTGCGGCCAACAACAACACTCACTTAGCTGGGCATCTCGTAAGATGTCTTGCTAACATCTTGTCTAAAAGACTTGATCCCATTCAAAGTTCCAAACTTTTACTATATTAGCAAGAATGAGCACCTCTAGGCTATTCAGGGGATAGACTCGGACATGTAACATGTCAATCTATTTATTAGTGCTCCGACTCACCCTACGACTTGTTATTACCACATTGAATCTCCTTTGTGGGATCTCCACTCGGGAAGATTGGGTTGCTAATGCGTTTGAGTCGAGACGGGGTTCGCCCCATCCCCAACCTAGATTTTTGAACTAGAGCAAATTCTAGCCCTTTGATTAAAGGATCACCGTGTTATCCTTGGTACCAACATAATCAACAACTATCACCTTCCGAGACACTAAATCCCTTATAGATTTTAATCTAACTTGGATGTGCCTCCTAGTTTTACGGTTGTATTTGACACTTTTCGGTTTCTCAATTGTGGCGGTGTTATCACAATGTACAGCAGATAACAGGCATGGGCTTGCTGACCGTAGGCAACTCAGACATAAGTCCTCGAAGCCATTCGGCTTCCAATCCAGTAGTATCAAGAGCAACTAATTCGGCCTCAAATGTAGACCTAGACAATGAGTTTGTTTGGTCGACCTCCAAGCGACCGGCTATGACTCACTTTAAGGTGAAAACATACCCCGTACGGCCCATAACTCCCGGAGTTGTAGGCAATCCAGCTTGCATCACTATATCCTTCAAGCACAGAAGGATATCTACCGTAATGCAGCCCAAGGGAAATCGTTCCCTTCAAATACTTGAGAACTCTATCAAGAGCTTCCCAATGTGCTTTACTTGGACATTGAGTATATCTAGCCAACCTAGTAACCGAGTAGGATATATCCGGTCTAGTACAATTGGCAAGATACATCAAACTTCCAATAATTTGAGAATATCTCAACTGAGCCATCGGTACTCCACTTTCATTCTTAGTAAGAGCAGATGAAGGGTCATATGGAGTCTTAGCCACTTTGCAATTCTTATAACCAAATTTCTCAATTACACTTTCAGTATAATGAGATTGCGATATGGTTATGCCACTAGTTGAACGAGTCAACTTAAGGCCAAGAATCACACTTGCCACTCCCATATCCTTCATTTCAAACTTACTTTTCAAGAATGCCTTAGTAGTATCAATTATCCTCATATCCGTTCCAAACAACAGAATATCATCGACATACAGACATAAGACAATACTACTATCACCAATATTCTTGCTATAAACACACTTATCAAACTCATTATTAACAAAGCCAAACGATGAGATAATTTTATCAAATTTCTTATGCCACTGCTTAGGGGCTTGTTTAAGTCCATACAAGGACTTAACAAGTTTACAAACCTTTTTCTCATTGCCAGGGGCCTCAAAACCTTCAGGTTGATCCATATAAATTTCTTCCTCAAGATCGCCATGCAAGAAAGCGGTCTTGACATCCATCTGATGGATAGGAAGATCATATACAGAGGCCAATGCGATAAGCATTCGGATTGTAGTCATTCTAGCAACTGGTGAATAGGTATCGAAATAGTCTATTCCTTCCATTTGCTTGAATCCCTTAGCCACTAACCTAGCCTTAAACTTGTCAACGGTTCCATCCGGTTTCAGTTTCCTTTTAAGGACCCACTTACATCCTATCGTGCTACAACCAGGAGGGAGATCGACCAATTCCCAAGTCCCATTAGAGACAATAGAATCCATCTCACTCTTAACAGCATCCTTCCACTGCTTGGCATCAGAAGTAGCCATAGTAGCTTTGAAGGTTAGAGGATCACCCTCGACATTGTAAGTGATAAAATCATTTCCAAAGTCCTTGGTGGTCCTTGCCCTTTTACTCCTTCTTGGTTCAATCTCATCGTCAGAATGAGTTGCACTGGAATCAACCCCCACATTTGTCAGCTCCTCTACTTGAGCAGGAATAGAATCAGTGGTAGGGTTAGATTCCTTAGGAAGTCCGCTCTTCATAGGAAACACATCCTCAAAAATTGTTGCATCACGTAACTCAACTATAGAGTTCACGTCTATGCCAGAAATTTCAGATCTGATAATAAGAAATCTCAATGCATAACTTGTTTCAGAATAACCTATAAAGATAGCATCAACAGTTTTAGGTCCAAGCTTTTTCCTTTTATGTGCAGGTTCAAGTACCTTTGCAAGGCACCCCCACACTTTTAAGTGTTTCAAGCTAGCTTTGTCGACCTCTCCAAAGTTCAAACGGACTTTCCTTTCTATGTTTAGGAGGGACTCTATTCAGAAGATGGCAAGCCGTATTCAAAGCCTCTCCCCACATATATTTGGGCGATCCCGTAACTTATGAGCAAACTGTTAATCATATCAGTAAGGGTTCTATTCTTACGTTCTGCGACACCATTTGATTGAGGGGTGTAGGGAGGAGTCTCTTCATGTACTATTCCGTTTTCTTGGCAATAATACATGAAGGGGTTAGACTCATATTCACCTCCTCTATCAGACCTTAACCGTTTAAGTTTCTTGCCTGTTTGTGTTTCTGCTTCGTTCTTAAATATAATGAATTTATCTAATGATTCATCCTTATAACTAAGCAAATAGACATAACAGTATCTACTAGCATCATCAATAAAGGTGAGAAAGTATTTCTTTTTGTCTTTGGTCAACACACCATTAAATTCACAAATATCAGTATGAACTAAATCTAGAATTTCAGAATTTCTCACAACCGTTTTAAACGGACCTTTTGTAGATTTAGCTTCAACACATACATGACATTTAGAATTCTTATCAATAGCATGTTTAGGAATAATATCTAAGTTCATCATTCTTTTCACAGAATCATAGTTAATATGTCCTAAACGACCATGCCAAACATTTGAAGATTCAATGGAATAAGAAACAGGATAATCAATAGAACTAAAATTATAGTGCGAACAAACATCAGTTTCAACTCTAATTTTAAATAAACCATCCGAGGAATAACCTTTTCCCACAAAACTACCAGAATCCAAAATTATGACCTTATTACACTTAAATGAAATCTCAAATCCTTCCCTAACTAGACTAGAACCACTAATAATGTTGCGACGAATATCAGGAACGTGATACACTTGATGTGTGAGAACCCCAACCCGAGACCTAATCCGTGTCTCGAGCTAGAGCGTCCCCAAAAGAACTCAAACCACCTAAACTTTTTAAACTTTGATGTACCTTGCAACTTATACATATTACATAACCATTTAAAAATAACTTCATTCCTCTCTACATGGGAGGAAGAGTTGAACAACTTTTAAAAGTAACAACATGTTTTAATTACAAAGACTTTAATTATAACGTATAAACTAAGTTTTATACTCATAAACTCCATAAAGGAATTATACCAAATACATTCCTTATACCAACCTATACGTACCCCGACAAATCCCAAAATACCACGTACCAATTCCTTTCCGTCCTCACTTGGCCGATCCGCCTGTCTCAGGATCTAAAAACATTTAAAGGGAGAGGGGTGAGAATAAATCTCGGAAGCTATTATGAATGCAGAATATGCCGTAAGATGCAACACATAACAAGGTACATCTCACATATTGGTAAAACAGTAAACACCTTCCGTTACCTTTGTTTACCTTTCCCGTCTGAATCATAAGTCGTATAACTGTGGGCATAATACTCCACTATTTCTGTGAATGCATATCCACCAGAACCAATATCATGTAATCGAGACAGTTATGATTATAACTCATCTCCTGTGAACTGCTTAGGCATATTCACATCTTATAAGACCCATTTATCGTGGAACCAAATAAGATAGTAGCAACTCGTAAGGCTTTCGGCTCAATACAGATGCTATACCCCGGTCTGTGGCCGCAGAGGGGGAGAGGTCACAGTATGATGGACCTTCAATCACTTTAGAGAACAAATCAATAATTGATTGAATTCCATTATACCCCCAATCACATAATATAAACACGTTTCAAGCACATAATAGATACTTGAAATATAATCCACAAAGGGGATAAACAATGTAGCCACATGGTAAAATATACTCATGTTCAATCAATATCATAGTGTAACATTTATGTACTACACTAAGCATAGCACCATCAATGAATATGTATTCAAGTAGAGTAACAAAGATAATCAATAATTCCACAAATGGGATAACAATACAACCAGATGATAATCATATCCACACTTGAATAATAACGAAACAAATATGATAAATACACATTCCCAATTTAGCACAATAGTGTGACATATAGCTTCTACACTATCCAAATCAATCACCAAGTATAGGTACAAGTAAGGGCACTATGTATCATAACCCATTCCTACATAGTCATTATTCAACCTCGAATATACTTAATAAAGGTTCAAGATCTAATTTCCAAGATGAACTACTTTGGTGAAGTTACTAATCAAGCCTATAACCATTTTACAGACGATATTTAAACTACTCTCACAAATCCACTTTGATCAAATAAGACGTCGCTACGTGGCCCAAGTATCATACTTTAATCTAAGCTAAAAGGGATTAATCCATATCCGGTTTAGATTAGGTTCTACTAATTTATAGTGGTTGGGAATCATACCACGAGATTATTGGTAAATTTCCGCAAGAAAAATTAACTCAGGGAATCTGGTGACATGGGCGACCGCCCATGTCACTTGGGCGACCGCCCAAGAAGCTTCAAAGGACACACTTTATTCTGCAGGGATGGGCGACCGCACAAGGCAACTTGGGCGGCCGCCCAAGAAGGTTTTTAAGGCACTCATCTTTCTGAGCACATGGGCGGCCGCTCAAGCCCCCATGGGCGACCGCCCAAGGCTCTATCCAGCAATACTAAATTCCTAAACCCCCTTTTTACCTAGTTTCTTTTCCCCTATTAAATTCTTTCTCATTTTGGATGCTCAAGAAAGGCTTCCCAAATATTTACTACTTCCCTCTAAATCAATCAAACCCAAACACATAAACTTCAATACTATACATCTAAATTTCCTATACATTTCCTTACCAAAATCCTAGTTCAATCATATTCATTTAACTTAACCCATTTTCATCTACTTTAATCAACTTCTAAGAACAATAACATCCTTCTATGTCATTTATCAACCTCAATTCCAAAAAGAGTTCCCAAGCATCAAACAACCATTAAAATCACAAGAACAACATTAAATATTTCATGAGCATTTAATGAAGGGAAAGGTCATAATAACTCACCTTAGATTTTTTTAGAATAAAATGTTGATCTTCTTAGCTTGCCTTGATCCTCTAGATGATCCAAACCCAAAAATGCCCTTGGTCTTGAAAATGGTGTAGAAATGACTAGCTATAAGGCTTGGAATGGGGAGAGCTTCAATGGAGTTCCATGGAGGAAAGTGAAAGAAGAAAATGAGGAAGAAGATGGAAGTGAGCTAGGGGAAGTATGGGGAGTGTGGGATAAGTGATGGGAGGTGTTGACTTGAGGGAAAGAGAATGAGGGTTTTAAGGGGAAGGGTTATGGCCCCCCCCCCTTCACCCTACCACTACCAAGGCTTTCCCTTTTTAAAATATTCCATCCCAAAATTATTTATCTACCCCATTTAACCTCCTTCTACTATTTATTAAATTCCTTTTTATTATATTTTCCCAAATGCTTTATTTATTTCTATTTTTATATTTTCATTTAGAACATTAATTTATTTTCCTATCATTTATCCTAATATAATAAATCAAGTATATAAAAATGGTCACATAATATTAACAAAAATATTAAAAGCACACAATATGATATTAAAATTAGGGCCTAGGGTTAGGGTCGTTACATGATGCAAGGAAAGAATGCGCCCATTAGGAAACTTCAGGTCTACGCGTCCAGTCCCAAGCACCCTTGCAGCACTAGAGTTCCCCATCGTCACTGATCTACCACGCTCAGGCTGGTAAGACACAAATAGCAATTTATCAGCACAAACGTGCACATTTGCCCCAGTGTCAACTAGCCACTCGTTGGGTTCATAGACAGTAAAGATTTCAGGATAAGAAGTTACATACTTTGTAACATTGCAGGTCGTAGCGTCAACTCCAAAGGTGCGTCGAGTCGGGATCATCATAATCCTTCGGACCCAACACCATGTTGACAGCAGGATGGTCATCAGCAGAGGCTTGTGGTCCTTTTCCTTTCTTGGACGGACAGTCCCTAGAAAAGTGTCCACCTTCTCCACAATTCCAGCAGTTCTGTTTTGCTTTTGGATTCCTAAAGTTATTTTTCTTAACTTTAAGTTTATCATGGTTTTCTTTATCCTTAGAGTGAGTTTTCACACCTTTTCCTTTCAACTTGCTTTTACCGGTTATCATATTAGCAGCAGCCTCCACAGTACGCTAGGTTGGTTACCATTATGCACCTCCCGAATCGCAATTGCATTCATCAATTCATTGAGTGTCAAGTTTCCAAGATGATGCTTGAGGGTCATACCGAATTCCCCCAAGATCGAGGAAACTTCTCAATGATAGCCATGACAACGAACTTATCGGGAAGTCCCATGTCGGCATCCTTGAGTGATCGCAAAATGATTTGGAGTTCGTGCACTTGGCTCGGTTACCGACTTTCCCTCACTCATGTGATAATTCAGAACTTTCCCACTTGGTACTTTTCCACACCGGAGTCATCGGCCGTACTTCGTGGAAAGCGTTTCCCACAAAGCCGACGCAAAGAAATGAGAGGAGCAGAGCAATAAACATCAAAGAGTGCATTCGACAAAGCGCATGTAATGCATCCTCGAACAACATCGTCCCGCTCCTTCCACGCTTTAACGCAGCCACATTAACTCGGATCGTCACCATTCGTAGCGGGACATTTAGATGTCAAAGATACTGCACATGCCCTTAATTGACAGCCCGGATCTTCATGCGTTCGCACCAACGCTTGAAGTTCTTACCACCAAACTTCTCCTAAGATCGGAGGTGTCAACTAGGGACTTAAAGGGAGAGCTAGAGGAACCACCAGACATGATCAAATAAAATACTATTTTCTCTAGACTCGTTGGAAATTAAAATTAATAAGCACCACGTATTAAACAACAATTTAATCAACAATAGGATTTTATTGATCAAGTCAAACGTACCAATTAAGCCAATAGCAAAACCGAAATCCAAGGAACAGATCGGGAAAACAGACGAAACAAGAAATCAAACGGTTAGAAACCTTATCGTGATTTGATCGAGTCGCCTTAGGAAGACTGTCCTAAGAGAAAATATTGCCCCCAATTGGTGCAACTCAGGTACAGGAAAATTTCTCCGAGGATAAAACGATCACGGACTACGTACTACGTAGCAAAGACACAGGTAGGTAGTCACCGGCGGTCCTATCTCAATCGCCTTGAATCTCACGAACAAATCTCTACGAACGGGAGTAATCGATCAATGAATAAAAGCAAGAGAATTGTGTTTCTCTTCAATATTCATGTACCAAAAACGGCTGAGGGAAAAGAGTATTTATACTTGTGGTAAATATTAGGTTTTAGGTTTAATTAGGCCTAAAAACCTGCTCCAAATCGGCCCAGGAAAAGTCAAATTCCGTCACAAGCGCGGCCGCTCTAGCAAGGAGCGCGACCGCGCTAAGCTCCAGGAAAAAGTGGTGAAGCCTCGGCCCTTAAGCGCGGCCGCTCTTGGCACGAGCGCGGCCGCTCTCCCCCGCAGAGCTTCAGACGTGATTTTGTTCCCCTTTTGCCAATTCAGTTCAAGCCAAACACTTTCATGTCATAGCCTATGAACTTCACACCACAAATACAAAAATTCCAACAGATAATTCATGGACTATCCAAAAAAAATTAATTGCTTATACAGATTTTGAGCCACCGCATTCCGCAGAAAATATTTGTGCAAAATTGCTTGAGATTTTTGTTGAGTATGGTATTTTGAATAAAATATTTACTATTTCATTTGACAACACAAGTGCTAATACGGCTAATTTACCCGAATTAATTATCGTTTGTCAACCCTCACTTGGTGATAAGTTTTTTCATATTAGATGTTTATGTCATATTATTAACCTATGTGTTAGAGATAGTTTGAAAGCATTAGAGGTTTATGTTAAGCCAATTAGACAATGTATTCAATTTATTTCTAGAAAAAAAAATTAATACAAAAAAATGGATCAATTTTTTAAGAAGTAAAGGTGTGGCGGACAAATATTTTACTTACGATGTATCAACTAGGTGAAATTCCACCTACAAAATGTTAACCGATGGTTTCGCTTATAAAGATCTCCTTACGCAATATTTTATGTCAATTGGCTATAATGAACCTCTACTTGCTTATCAATGGAATGCATTCACTAATTTATGTGAATTGTTAAAGATTTTCAATATCGCTACTTTGGCTCTTTCGGGAGTTTATTATTCAACTTTCATTTTGGTGCTTGAGCATTGTGTTGCAATTGTTACTAGTTTTGACAATTTAAGACAATGCCCTGTTTTAAAAAATTGCATTGTTTACATGAGAGAAAAGTGATTTAAATATTTTGACACTATTCTGTCTCTCGTTTTGGTTGCAAAGTTATTAGATCCCCGAGTTAAATTGGAAGATTCAGAGTGCATTGTAGCTTATTATTATTTGAAATTATATCCCGATGGTGACGGTGATAATGAACTTTCGTGAATTATTGTTCAAAATACAAAAAAATGATTTGGTGAACCTTTTTGATGAGTATAATGGCTTATATGAAAACACTTCTCAAAGTCAACAACATGAAGATGCTTCCTCTATTTCTCAATAAAGTTCTTCTAGTGGGGATCCATATAATTTTTTTTTTTGCAAATTTGTATAGTAAAAAACGTGGTCCTTCTCGAGGTTCATCTTCATCATTGTCAAGCATTCCTGTGCAGTTAGAAACATATTTCACAACCAACTTTGAATTAAATCAAGACCCAAATTCAAATGAATTTGATGTTTACAATTGTGGTCAAGAAGGAAAGAAATTTATCCTATACTTTCAATAGTTGCAAAAGAAGTCTTAGCATTTCCCGCTTCAACGGTGACGGTTGAATCGACATTTAGCGTTAGAGGAAATGTTTTGGATGAAAGACGTTCCCAACTAACTAGTGAAAACTTGGAGCATCAACTCTTACTTGACGATTGGGTTAGAGCGGAAAATAGACAACAAGACTTGCCTAAGAGGATCGTTTATTATCGGATCCAAAATATCAATACGATGTTGAGGACTCCACGGAAAGTAGTGATGATTGATGAATGAATGATGTTTTAGATTAATTTTTATTTTAATTAGATTAGTTTATATTTTAGATTAGGTTTATTTTTATTTAATTGTAATAGTTAGGTTGAGGTAAAAGCTCCTAAATGTCCCCCCTTATTTATAAAATGGTAAGGTTGGTTGTCCCCCTCTTTGTAATTTTATTTTAATTAATAAAATTTAAAGGTACCGTCCCTTTTTTCTTTTTATAATTTCGTTTCTTTTAAAAAAGTTAAGTTTTATTTCTTTCAAAATTCATAACTTTTTTTATATAACTTTTTGTAAAAAAAATCAGGACTAACCAACATCTAAAATAGTCTTCTTTATTAAAAAAAATGTTAATATACAGTATAAAATTTAACAGAAAATGTTAAAAAGTTAATTATTTTTTTCAAAAAACTGTTAAAAAATTAACTTTTTATTCAAAAACTGTTAGAAAATTAACTTTTTTGGTAACTGTTTTTAATTATGTTAAAAATTTCTTTTAAAAACCTAATTTGAAAAAAAAAAGTTAAGTTTTATTTCTTTCAAAATTCATAACTTTTTTTATTTAACTTTTTGCAAAAAAAAATCAGGACTAAACAACATCTAAAATAGTCTTCTTTATCAAAAAAAATTTGTTAATATATAGTATAGAACTTAATAGAAAATGTTAAAAAGTTAACTGTTTTTTTCAAAAAAATCTTAAAAGTTAATTTTTTTATTCAAAAACTGTTGGAAAATTAAATTTTTTAATCAAAAACTGTTAGAAAAATAACTTTTTTCGTAACTGTTTTTAATTCTGTTAAAAATTTCTTTTAAAAACCTAATTTGAAAAAAAAATAACAGTTAACTGGAAAATCGTAAAACCGTAACCGAATTAGGCGGTTAACCGGTTCGATTTCGGTTCTAATTTTCCAAGGTTTAAACCGCCGGTTCGGTAACCGTAAATCGCCGATTAACCGAACCGGCCACCTCTAGGGCCAGCCCACTATATTTTTTTTTATATTTTCTTCCGCCACAAAATAACGTCATTTTTAAATGAAAATTTTAGGGTTGTATCGACCTTCTGTATTCAATTCGTGAATCGTAAAATGAGAGATACTCGAGACAAGTAGAGAACAGAAACGGAGAAACCCTAAGTAGACGTCGTGACGCGCCCCGACCCGTGGTCCTACTTAGCCCACGTCCGGGACACACTCGAAAGACGTCTAAATTTTCTTAAAAACTTTCGAAATGTCCTTTCTTAAATTTTTAATATACAAAACCTGCTTAAACTTAAAAAACTTTCTATTATACTACTAGAGGTAACAACATCTTACCTAAAACTCAAACATCACACTTACAAACTATTAACAAACCAAGGAGCATAATTTCAAAAACATACACTCTTTACTTACCATATTTACAATCACTAAAAGTGTACTAAAAAATAGTGACATAATACTTAGGTCTTGGGTATACTACCCCATTGGTGATACATTTACATAATGCAACCAACACAAAATACTTCCCCAAGTTACATACCCAACTCGACGTCCTCCCCGTGCTTAACGTGGCCTATTCCCTGGCTCGCCCTTATCTAAGGAAAACAATAGAAGGAAGGGGTGAGATAAATCTCAGTAAGCTATTATGAATGCAACAATATGATATGCAAATCACATTATGAAAGCATATATCAACTTACTCATCATATACACCACAATCTTGTAAACATATAGAAGGGTGCAAGATAAACACATAAGTGTAATAACGTAACATTTAGAAGGATACTGAGCTAAGGTTTAATCCAAAAGGATATAATATTCTGAGCAGCATCAACAACTGAAGATGAGGTTCCGGAACCAAGCAACAACATCAACAACAGGGGAAAAATGACACAAAGTCATATTCCAAACTTTTAGCTAGAACTCGCTCACATGGAGCTAGCAAAACCCAACCATGGCCAATGGAAGGGGTTAAAATGGGAATCGGTGAATGGTATTATAATGAACTTGGCTCGAGTGCCATTATAATCTCATACCACTGCCAGATGTAACAATCAAGTACCAACTGGACTTTAAATAAAAACACAGTAATAAATACTTGCTTAAACAACCAATATATGATTTCAAAGTAGGAAACCATATCAAATACATCATAATAAGATGATAAACAAGTATTACTCATAAGTAGCACAACGGCTAAACATCCTTGAAACAATCCATTTTAACTTAGGATTCCAAAGTAGGGAACCTTATCAACACACCATTAAAGATGTCAAACAAGTCAATATTGAGTAACAAATAAGATCCACACACTCAATATCACATTTCAAGGATCTTTGATCAACCATATAATGTTTAGAGAAATTTGGGTTTCATGAAAATCAATTGTTTCACCCTATTTTAACCAAGTATTAAACAACCTTCCCAACATCCTAATTGATATGCTAAGACATCATTTGGTAGTCCACATATTGTACTTTGATTAGGGTGTTCAATTGGGTAAAAGATATATTAGGAAGTTAGGACTAAATGACTTCAAAACTGACCAAGCAGAAACAGGGCAAGGCACGAGTCGTGCTACATAAAGCAGCACGAGTGCAATAGTTTGCACGACTGGCTGAGGGGAACGACTCGTGACCTCCAGCACGAGTCGTGCCCTTCAGCCGAATATTGCATCTGATGTTTGAACAAGCTTTTCAACCTTAAATATTTCCTACCCTTTTTCCTCAAACTGGTACCACCATACTTACACTTCATTAACTCATCCAAAATCATTTCAATTCATCCTAACTCAAATAAAATGTTCAAATATAACATGCAACCATTATACTTCAACTACTTTAACCTTAAACATCAAATGAGCAAGAATTGAAAGAAAGAAAATAATAACTTACCTCCAAAATAATACGAAAGAGCTCAAAAATCTAATCGGATGAAAATGATCTACTCTTCTTCCCGAACATTTAGACGAAGTCGAATCGAAGAACGGACAAGAATTGAATTTGTGGTGAATTGTTGAAGGAAACCTAATGTGAAAGATTGGAACATAGGAGAGAAACTAATCTGGCTGGGGTTTTTGTTATGAAGCTTTTCCAAGACAAAGACAAGAAGGATATATATTGACTTAACTTTCACCTAAGCTCCTCCAAGTATAGAGTTGATGAAATTAAATGTCTTAAGTTTCAACCTTTACACTTTAACACCTCGGTATACTTTAGAGATTTTTAATTAAATTTCAACAATTATAAATTCAACTACACAACTCCTAATAGTTTCAATTAGTCATTAAATAATTCAAATTAATTTATTAACATAGTTAAGAATGTCAAATAAGTTGTTAAAATATTAAAACTAACACATAAAATTCACAAATATCATGCAATGCATGAAATGAGATGCAACACACACCACATACACGTGCTCAACATGTGATCAAAATAGTGTCGGATTTTGGGGTCGTGACAATCACTCTCCCTTAAGAAAAATTCGTCCCGAATTTTAAATTTACATACCGAAAAGATCAAACAACCATGGATGCTTTCGCACCATCTCTTCCCGAAGTTCCCAAGTCGACTCTTCAACATCATGATTCCTCCATACGACCCTAACAAGGGGAATGCTCTTGTTCCTCAACTCTTGAACCTTGGTGTCAATCACTTGAATTGGTTACTCCACATAAGACATATCCGACTCAATATCTTCCGATATTCTCGGTAACACGTGAGATGGATCGTGCAAATATCTACGAAGCATGGATACATGAAACACACTATACATCTTACCAAGAGAAGGGGGCAACGCAAGACGGTAAGCAAGATTTTCGACTCTTTTCAAAATTTCAAAAGATCCAACATACCTTGGAGCGAGTTTACCCTTCTTGCCGTACCTGGAAGCAAATCAATACAAAATTTGATCTCCCTATCCGGAGGCATAACATATTCTGAAGAGAATACACAAGGGAACTCTTTAACTACCGGTACATCTCCAAATTTAGGCAACTCTTTAGCAGTATCAAATATACTAGCCAAATATCCGGTGTAACCACGAAGTAACAATCTCCTAGTTTTCACATAAGAAATAACATGTTTATTCCCAACCGATGGATGGTCTCAAAGACAAACTTAGGCATATTCGTGTACATTGTTTTTTCATATAATAATAATAATAATAATAATAATAATAATAATAATAATAATAATAATAATATTTTAATTATGAAAATTACTAAAGAGTTATTTTTTAAAAAAAATAGTACTCCTTATCATATTTTACCGCAGGGGGAGCTTTGTCTCACTCACATGATCCTTCATTGATCACTAAACAAAAATACTATAAGCCTACCCCTCTCCTCTTTTCTGCCAAAAAGCTTCTGTTCATTCAAATAATCCATTTTACACAGACCACCCCCATTAAACGAAGCGCAAAAAAGCCAAACCCCCCCCTTTTATTTAAACCCTCCCCTTCCCGTAATCTTTCACATTTACACTCCCCCCTTTTCCACTTCACCTCTCTTTCTCTCCCAAACTGCTAAAAGCTTCCTCACAAAATCCTAAACCTTTACCCCGTCTCCTTCACAAATCACCACTCTGGCTTTCCCCACAATGGAAGTCTTCAGCCTTCTCAAATTCTGGCGCAATGCCGGCCCCACCGACTCCTCCGTCGGCGATGCCTTCTCTGAAGTCGATTTCTCCACAGAGTCATCGTACGACTT
Source organism: Adenophora triphylla var. japonica (assembly GCA_022495995.1). NCBI lineage: Eukaryota > Viridiplantae > Streptophyta > Magnoliopsida > Asterales > Campanulaceae > Adenophora > Adenophora triphylla. The sequence continues at coordinate 148,491 of JAFEMH010003791.1, forward strand.
ACGTAATCCGATTGAGGAGGAATTTGACGACGACGAAGATTCCTTCTTCGATTTGGTCTTTACGTCGCCTGATCGTGACACTAAGCGTACAAAGTGCTCAACTACCGCTGTCAAAATCAACGACGATTTTGGTAGAAATTCGTCAAAATTGGACGGCGACAGTAAGTCAAACTTCATGGAGTCACCTACTGACGTCTTCTTCAAGAGCAATTCATTGAATAAACAATCTAATTCAAAGCCTCAAAATTCGTCAAAATTGGACGGTGACAGTAAGTCAAACTTCATGGAGTCACCTACTGACGTCTTCTACAAGAGCAATTCATTGAATAAACAATCTAATTCAAATCCTCAATCTCCGATTTCTTTCCTGAAATCCTCATCGAAGCTTCGTGTGTTTATGTTTGGCTTTAGCAAGCCAAAATTAGTCAAATCACAAGTGAGCTGTGCTTCAATGGCAGCCACTGCTTCCAATCAGCTAAACTCTAGCAAGCGGTTCACTGTCAATTGCCAAATCGAAGAGGTTCCAATCGCGTCAATTTTGACCAGAGACAACAGTTTGAGAGCGAAACTGAAGACAGAAATGCTCGACAACTCATCTACTGATGAGCGGTCGAAGCGGTTTCCAAAGGACGTTGCTAACAAGTATCTGAACTTGATTAAGCCTCTGTATGTGAAGTCTTCAAAGCGATACACTGACAAATCAAGGTTCTCGGAACAATCACCTACTGTTACTCCATCGTCGTCCCCAGCGACGGTACCGGCGTCTTCTCCAAGGAAGCAAGTCGAGGAGAAGCAAGGGAGTAGAACCGCTGTCTTTAGAAACGTGACCAAGCATTTAGCGAAGAGCCGATCGGTGTCTCGATCATTGACCGGGAAAGTTAATCCGTCTCCTTCGTCGAGGAGAGACGATTCAGTATTTCAGCAGCAAGACGGAATCCAAGGCGCCATCCTCCACTGTAAACGATCGTTCGATTCATCAGCACATGGTACTAATTCTGCTAATCAAACTTTCCAATTTATTTTACAACCTCCGTCCCAATAGTAGCTTCCCATTTTGTCATTTTGGGTGTCCCGTTAATAGCTTTCACTTTCCTTTTTTGGCAAAGGAATCTTTACTATTCCCTCCACTCATTCTCTCTCCTACATTATTTTAATATTCACAACACTATTATAATTTACTATTCCCTTCACTCATTCTCTCTCCTATTTTCAAATTACACTCACAATATTTTTTCTTTTCACCCATTTTATTAATTTGCGTGCAAGGCAAAAAACGGACAGCTTCTATGGGGACGGAGGGAGTAGTTATTATCATTCAGTTCCAAATCAATTACACAAATTCTAGATTATTTATTTAATTAATCAATCAATCAATCTTATGATTATAATTTCAGGATGCTCTGTTCTTTCAAGATCGGAAAGTGTACCTGCTCACGGAAAATCAACGGGCCATCCTAGAATTTCAGTAAAAGAAGAAAATCGGAGTAGCATTTGAACAGGCGGCGGGAAAATCGGAATGCGCAAGTATCACATCATCAGCAGCTGTATTGTACTGTACTACTGTGCCGTGTTTGGATTTTGTATAAATATGAAAATGATATTGAAAGTGTAGGGGTATGTAGGTGACTGTTGTGAGTTGTGACAGAAATTATGGCTTCCTACGGTAGTAAAGAGTAGTGAAGTTGGTAAGAGTTTTAACTGCAAGTTTGAGTGCTGTTTGGACTGTAAAAAAAGCAAAGCAGAGATCTGATGAATGATTTCAATATTCAGGTCACATTAAAAGACATGGAAAATCAAATTAGAAATTTGAAAGAAATGACGAGGGAAATCGTTTGGTAGTCTCTGGTAATTTAATTGGACATGCATCATTTATTTTCTGCTGGGCAGTGCACCATTAAGTTATTGGTGATGCTTTTTTCGTCTCAATGCACAACTTGCCCATGTCACCATGTCTATTTTCAACCTTTACAATAACTCACTCCATTAGGAGGATCCAATTTTTTGTAAAGGTAATCATTTTCTTTAAAAAGGGAAAAAAATCAGTTTAATGTATACTCCCTCCGTCCCATCCCATGATTATATGCACAAATTGGAATGGCACAAGAATTTAGGAGAAAAATGATAAATGTGATGTGTTGTGAGTATAAATGGCTGGGTAGGAGAGAGAAAGTGGAGTAAGTGGGTAATGGTTGTGAGTAGTGACAAGTGGGTTCCATTTTCATTTTGGGACTTTGCAGATTATTGTGGGACACCCAAAAGATATCTTTTTGCAGATTATCGTGGGACGGAGGGAGTATATATATACCCCCTCCGTCCCTGTAGAAATTGCACACTTACTGTTTACGCGTGAATTTAGAAAAAAAATAATGGTATAAATGTTGTGAGTATGAAAAGTGAGGTTGAAAAGAGAAAGTGGGGTAGGAAATAGTGATTTGATTGGTGTTGTGAGTATAAAAGTAAAGTAGGAAAGAGAATTAATGGATGGAATAGTAAATATTCTTTGTCATTTTAGAAAGTGTGCAATTTGTAATGAGACGCCCAATAAGAAAAGTGTGCAATTTGTAGCGGGACGGAGGGAGTATATATATACTCCCTCCGTCCCGCCCGAAAGGGCAATTTTGCCTCCAAGCACGGAAATTAAGAAATGAATAAGGAAAGTGATGTAAGAAAGAGAAAAAGGTTAAATGTTGTGAGTATGAAAAATTAAATAGGAGAGAGAATGAGTGGGAGGAATAGTTAGGAGAGAGAATGTTGTGAGTGTAAAAGTAAAGTAGGAGAGAGAATGAGTGGGGTAGGAAGAGTATAAAAATAATAAAAACTTTCCTTTTTGGGATTGTGCCCTTTTAAATGGGACGCCCAAAAAAGAAATTTGTGCCCTTTCGGGCGGGACGGAGGGAGTATATTTTTATTATTTTTTTTTGTGTAAATAGAGGTAGGAGTGTAAGTGATTCGATTTAAACCGCGGTTGGTAAACGAACCAAATCAAACCACTCGTTTTAGTTCGATTTTCAAGCAATATTGGTTTGGTTCGATTTCAAAAATTGTCAAAAAATGTGGTTCGGTTTGGTCTGCGATCCGAATCCCCAAACCACGGTTCGAAACCGCGAGACCGAACCACGAAATCGTTCAATATTAACCGTAAATATGCACATTTTTTATCTACCCTTCACATTTAAATTTGAAAATCTCTTATTATATTTATGGATTTTATCCCATAACCTTTTTTTCTTTTGATTAATCTTCATGTAATAATGTTAATTCACTGTTTATCACATAACATTACAAATAATCAAATGACATATTGGTATCATAAACATTGAATCAAAATTTCAACTTATGTTTAAATACTAAAGCTCTTACGTATGTTATTTCTGGAAAACACAAACAAACATGACAATGTATTGTTTAATCTGAAATCATGTTCTAATTAATGATTTAAGTGGTATTGTATTTCATAATTTGAACCGTGGTTGAATTGTGGTTTGAACCTTGATTTGAATTGTGGTTTAAACCGCAGTTCAAATCGTAAAATCAAACCGCATGACTAATGGTTCGATCCGTAAATTGACCCAAACCGATGACTAGTAATTCGTTCCATAAATTGGCCCAAACCGAACCATTTACACCCCTAAATATAGGGCTAAGTTTCATTTTTTTATTTTCAAAATTTAATTGGAGCAGCTGTCCAATAGTTTCTATTTTTCATTTATATTGTTCAAAATTTATTTTTAGTTGTTTTTTCCATATGGCAATTCAATGCAAATTAATAGCATATTTTCCCAATTTAACTAAAGAGAGTCTTGGTAAACTTGATTGAAAATGTAAAAGTTCATATTTAAAAATGATATATAAAATAATGCAAAATTAAATAAAACATTTATATAAAAAATTGAACTAAAAGAACTTATCTGATGTAAAAAAATAAAAAATTGTAACTAAGGGAGTACCATTTTATTTGTATCCTACTTGACATTTTAGTTGCTATGTTAACATGAACCATTGAGCCTATTAGACCATCTCCACCATCACTATGTCAAACACTTGCCCAATAGCCAATTCAATGCAAAATCGATCTCCAACAACCATGCTAAACCCTCCACTATTTTGATGCAGAGGAAAGAGGAAATCATGCGCCAAATTTGGGGCACATAATTTACTTGTGCTATATCTCTTTTTTTTTTTTTTTTTTTTTTTTTGGTGTGTGAAATTGAAATTACTACTTCTCCGTCCCAAAATGTGTAATTATTAAAAATAAACTACTTTTGAAAAAAAATTCTAAAGAATTTTGAGACGGAGATAGTATATATTTTTTAATTTAATATTTGCTATTTATATTATTGAATTTTTATTAAAACAAAACAATTCAATTTGTTTTTATTTATTGAGAATTTGACCCGGAAGTTTCTTTTGGAACAAACCACTTCCCCTCAAGTTCCTCATTAAATCGAAATGACCTGGAAGTTCTCATGCAGTAATATATAATATTGCATGCAATATTATTATATTCACTCATAGGCGAACATAATACTGCATCTAAAATACAACATGGTGAGGAAACTTCTCGAACATTATGATACTTTTTTAGAACTTTCCGGTCACTCTCCCTTATTTATATTGTTAATTATAAGTTATTTGTACCATTAATTTTTGAAACTAAAATTACAAAACGGTTGGAGATGTCTTGATTGAACATTTATGGGATGAATAAGTGAATTCAGTGAATTAAATGTTCATATATCATTATCATATAACTTCATTTTCCATTTAAATTTTATTTTAAAGCATTTTATTTAAATTATCTATTTTAGCATTTTCTTATATATTTGTATTTTAAATATATTTATTAATTTTATAGCATAATATTTAATATAATTTGAATCATATTATCAATAATAATATACGATTAATGGAAATATTTTAATTAAATGAAATAATAAGGAACATTCTGAGAATATTCTTATTTGTTTCAATATTTGAAGCAAACTATTGCAGATGTGGAAAGATATTTGATGCTAAAATTACATCATTTTAGTATTTTGGTGCAATTTCTACACCAAACGGTTGTAGTTGCACATAGAGCATTTCTGTGTAGAAATTGCACCAAAACTTTATAATAATGCATTTTCAACTTCAAATATCTTCTATCATCTCCAAAAGCTTACTTCAAATTTTACACCAAAGAATAAGAATATCTTATAATATTTCTTATTATTTAGTTTAATTATTTTTTTCATTAATCTTATATTGATAATATGATTCAAATTACATTATATTAAATATTATGTTATACAAATAAATAATTAAATAGCAAAATTATTAATAAATATAAATTGCCCGACTTACTCTCCAAGCCTCCAACAAACAAGCAGAGTATGAGACCTTGATTGCAGCAATTGAATATGCTAAGTGTTTTGGGGCGACCAAAATTGTAGTTTACTGTGACTCCTAGTTGATCGTACATCAAGTCAAGGGAGAGTATGAAGTGATCAATCCAAATTCCGATCAAGTATTGCGAGCTCGTGAAAAAGTTGTTCAAAGACTTAGAGTTTTGGGAGATACTGAGAGTAGGCCATGACGAGAATGAATTGGCCGACTTACTCTCCAAATTAGCCACTTCAGACGAGCAACATGGAGAACCAATCTCTTAATTAGAGCATCCAGCATACGAAAGAGTACAGGTTATATGCTCAGTATACGGCTCTAAGTGTTGGATTGACGAGATGAAGGCGTAAATCGAAACAGGCGAGCTACCAGTTGACGAGCAAAAAGCTAGGACGATAAAAAAGAAGTCACCCAGGTTCACTTTACACTGGATGCATTGTTTAGAAGGTCATTTGTGAAACCATTACTCAAGTGTGTTCATCCTATGAAAGTTCCTCAACTCTTGCTCGAGGTACACAAAGAGAATATGTAGTGGACACCCGGGGGCCAGAACTTAGGCGAAAAAGATACTCACTTTGGGGTACTACTAGCCTCATCTAAGGGAGGATGCTCGTGAGTTTGTGCAGAAGTGTGATAAGTGTCAAAGATATGTCGACCTACCAAGGCTCCCAACAACTGAGCAAACACCAGTGATCGCAGCTTGGCCGTTCGACATGTGGGGGATAGACTTGATCGGACCCTTCCCACCCGCCCATGGAAATTGTAAATATGTGATAGTGGCTATAGATTACTTCACCAAACGGATCGAGGCAAAACCTTTGGCAAAGATGACAGAAGAAACTACCATCGACTTCATCCACAATTATATTTGGTGTCGCTTGGGGGTGCCACATTCAATTGTTTCGGACAACGGGCTACAATTCTCAACTACTTTTGAAACATAGATGAAAAGGTTGGGGTTCAAACACTGGAAGTCGTCAGTCGCTTATCCTCAAGGCAACGAGCGAGCAGAGACATCAAACAAATTAGTATTGACAGCACTAAGTAAAGGCCTTATTGGTCGAGCTGGCAGATGATTGGACGAACTACCCCTTGCTCTTTGGGTAGTCCGCATAACCACCCGGGGGCCTACAAGGAAAACTCATTCGCTCTTACATTTGGGTCAGAGGCCATGACACCTGTCGAGCTACGAATTTAAATAGCTAGGGTGACCTTGTTTGATCAGAGCCAGAATCGCTTCAACAGATTGCTCGACTTGGATGACTATCCAGCTTAGGATGATCAATTACAAGCAAAAAAACTAAGAAGTATCATGACAAAAAAATAAAGAAGAGGTCATTCAACGTAGAAAATTACGTCTTATGGGGCTGTTTCTTTTGAAGCAACTCTTGAGTTCCATTTAACTCCAAATCCTAGAATTTTTGTAGGAGTTGGTCTTAAACAATCGCTCATAGGAGTTCTTACGTGGCTTATTCGCGCAGTCTACATTATATCTCATACTCCTTCCGTCCCACCTCAAGGTTTTACCCTTTTTTTTGGGCCGTCTCATTTTAAGGTTTTCTTCCTTAAATGGAAAGTTTTTCATATATTTATACACTTATCATCTCCATATATTTACAAAAAAATCATTCATTATACCCTTATAAAGTTAACATATTTACAAAAAAAAAACAATCATTAAGTTACTATTCCTCCCACTCATTCTCTCTCCTATTAAATATTTTTAACTTTTATATTCTCTCTCCTATTCCCTATCACACATTTAACTTTTACATTCTCTCTCCTCAAATTATTTACCCACTTTAATTTTTTTTTTAAAAAGCGTGTAAATCTCAAGGTGGAACCTTGAGGTGGGACGGAGGGAGTATTTTTTTTCTTAATTAATAGCAGATATTTATTCGATTTTTTACGAGTCTCATTTGTGTAAAATTAATCATAATTGAAAGTTTCGTGTAGCTAGGAAACTTTAATCACCCAACAGACAACGGATGTGAGTACAGATGTGTCTCACAACTGTCCACACATCCACAGATAATGCAGCGAAATAAAATAAATTAAAAGCAATAACTCAAGAGTTATATACGCCATCGATCTATGAGATCAGCAATCTAGGCTTACGCCCAAAAACTTTTCACTATAAAAACTTTGTTACTTACAAAAATACGAATAAGTGAAAACTAAAAGACGAAAATACTAAACAAGTTCTAATCACCTTCTACGATAAGAACAGACTCCCTTTCCCAAGTAGACATTCCAATCAGAAGTAAAACAAAGAACTTGACAAAAACGTAGATGTGAGTTTCGGATGTATGTCACAACCTACATTCACAACCTAAAACAATATTATGAAAACGTGAAGAACAAAGAGTGTTTTTCTCTCGAATAAATCTCTCAAGCTCTATCTTCTCTTGTCTTTGGTCTCTTGTATTTATAGGCACCTTGGAGAAGATCTTCACGAATCCAAACTCTTCCATATGTAAGAATCCAATTCCTACAAGGAAACATAAAGCACACTCACAAAGGAATAGATTGTTAGTAGGTTAGTCCTAATATAAAACTATGTACATAAATAAAAGATATTTACTCTATTTACAAAGTCCTTTTCAAAGTAGGATAATAAAAGATATTTACTCTATTTACAAAGTCCTTTTCACAGTAAGATACTTATGAATCTTTCCATGAAAGCATAAAATCAACTTACCAAAAATTCCTCTTTGATTCGAAATAGGAAACACTTTTTTTCTTAAAACTAAAATCCTTTTCACAATAGGACAATATAAATCTTTTCATGAAAGTCCCAAAATCAAATCACCAAATATGCTTATTTGGTTCGAAATAGGAAACATATTTGTTCCCTAAAAAGCACACGCTTTCAATCTCCCCCTATTTTGGACTTTCTGGTCAAAACTAAAGATTTATGATTTGATTACTATGATCAATATTTTCAGATTCGAAAACTCCCCCTGAATGGATGTGTGTGCAGATGTGTCAACACATCCACATAAAAACTGCATAGAACAAGTTAGTACTAAAAATTGCAGTTCAACAAATATAACCAAAAGTAACCATTCAGCAAATGTAATTTGGGGATTACAGATCAAGACTAAAACTAACAAATAACTAAAACGAATATTAAAAGCAAAAATAAAAAACAAATATTAAAAGCAAACCTGTTGATGTTTCATTCACAAGTAAGAACAAACATTAAAACTCCCCGAGTTTAAGCATCAATCAAACATCACAGCAAGAACAAAGACAACATCGAATCATTCTCATCCTTTTCTTCTTCTCCCCTTTTTGACTAGAAAGTGAAGTCACCCATTTATGGAGATCCACCTTCAAAAACCTGTAAGGTTCTTAGCATGTGTCCTGGGAGGCAAACAGTTGAGCATTGAGGGCAACAACCGCAACAATTTCTCGCATCAAAGGCTTCCACGATTGCATCAAAAGAATCTCAGATGTGTGACAAGATGTGGCCACATCCTGACGCACATCCACAGCTTCAGCTCCATTGATTCTGCAGATTGATTAGACAGACAGACAGAGAGAGAGAGAAATATATGGTGTGTGTTTGTGAGATAAAAATTGGGGTAGAGGGGAAAGAAGCACAATGAAGGATTAAAGAGATGTGACAGATGAGGCACACAATAAAACCTACAACTCCCCCTTTCCAACTAAATTAAGGAATCATTTTTCCAAAAGGTCTCACACAAACAAAAATTCACAAAGATCCACCAACGGCTATAACCCTTTGATATTACCACACACCAAATCACGAAAAAATTAGGGATTAGAATAAGTCAAAATTTTGCCAACGTTTTATGGTAACAAAAAAATCACTTCAGCCATATCTTTTTCAACAGAATCCCTTTCAAAATTATCCAACTTTTTTAAATAAGGATTGATACACACCTTTTTCTTTCATGGGAGATATTGGAAAACAAAAACATGTTAAATCAAAGAATAAATTAAGAATGAAAATAAATTAACTAGCATATTTACAAAGCTCCTATATGTCCTAAAAAAATGCAGTATGCCTAGCATGATGCAAACACACAGGTGATGGAAAAATTCTCAGCTTATGGATGTGGCATATAATGTGAGTCACATTTAGGGACACATTTAGATCACAAAAAGTCAATGAGCAATAATTCAATCTGCACAGCCTCTAGGATGCATCCACCAAATTTTTTTTTTTATGTGGATTTTTGCATTGTGAGTAGCTTTCACTTTACTTGATCCCAAAGATAGCCCTTTTTCCCAATGATCTTGTCAAGTTTGACTTCAAGTTTTCTTATGAAAATCACTTGATCACAATGGTATGGCTTCATACTAAGGGTGAAGCAGCTGTTTCTCACATATATTTTTTTTCTTTTATTGCACCCACTGTGAGATACCTAGGAAGGTTATACCAAGTCATCAAAAGATAACATGGACAGGAAATACTCACAATTAAGTGATCAAAAACAATGTCAAGATGAAGACTCACAAGTGACCACACTGAGAAATTTCGTGCTAATGCATGATATTTTTTGAATTTTTTTTTTTGAATTTTTTTTTTTTATTAATCTAATATACAGATGTGTTAGAGGATGTGAGACACGTTTATGCTCACAACCATAGATATCACACAAACCAAGAGACTTCCTCAAGGAGGAAAATCTCTCCAAAACTAATGCCTTTGTAAATATATCAGCCAATTGATTTTCAGTCCCAACAAATTCCAGACACACAGTTTTTTGTTCTACAAGATCTCTAATGAAATGATGTCTAATATCAATGTGCTTTGTTCTAGAATGTTGGACAGAATTTTTTGATATGTCCAAGGCACTTTTGTTATCATAAAAGGCAGTCAAAATTTTGCTATTTAATCCATAGTCTTTTAGCATTTGATTCGGCAAAAATAACAGAGTGCAAAAACTTTCAAGGGCAACATATTTAGCCTTAGCTATGAACAAGGAGACATAACTTTTTCTCCTTCTATACCAGGAATCAAGGATGTTATCAAGGTAGGAACATCGAACACAAATGTTTTTATCATAAAAAATTTCTGCCCAATCTAAGTTAATGTATCCCACAATGATAGACACAAAGCAGTAATAACATACCTTGGAGTATAAGGATGTATGACTCCATAAAGCATCCAAATATATGTGATTTACCTTCTCATTCCTTTTGGTTTGCCTTTGATCATGCACTTCACCAATCACTTGAGACGTGGGGTGATTTTTCTGAATTCCGAACAAAATGTCATCTCGATCTATCAACAGACTCCAACATGGTCTCTTTCGTAATTAGCTTCTCCTTCGAATCCGAAGAACCGACTTCGCACTCGCTTCTTGAGTGGATGTGTGTTCAGTATGTGGGAACGGTTGTGTTCACATCCGCAGATACATCCTTTTGCACATCCGGACTCACATCTGCCTGTTTTTCCTTTACAGTGCTTTCCGTATCTCCAGACCTATATCAAGCAGATTTCCACTCCGCTGATAACCCGAAACATTATCCTTGGCGCTTTGAGGTTAAAATCAAGTGTATCATCAAATATAATATCAAAGGAACTTAAACAAGACAAATTATCACAAAACTTGTAACAATTGTCAGATGATCTTAGACCAGTGAGGACACATGTGTTAGACTCATTAAACACCTCACAAATCTTCTTATCAAACTTCACATATAAGTCATCATCACATAACTGACTTATACTAATGAGATTAGTCCTAAGACCTTCCACATGATACACATTGTGAAGTTTTGGGAATCCCTTCACATCTAGGGTACCTTTCCCAATGATTTTGCCTTGAGCACCACCACCAAAATTCACCTTTCCCCCATTGATTAACTCATAGTCTACTAGAAAAGCTTGATTCCCAGTCATGTGCCTAGAGCACCCACTATCAAAATACCAAGAATCAGAGACACTACTCTTGAGGGAAGAGTAAACAACATTGCAGGTAGCACTTGGTTTGGCCACCCACTGTTTTTCACTTTTCTTTTTGTGGTGCAGAGGTCTCAGATTACATGAATGTGTGTCCGAATGTATATACATCTTTCCACACATCTGAGACTGATGAAAACCATATTTCTTATCAACCTTTAATTTGTGACAAAAGGGTCTAATGTGCCCAGGAGCAAAGCAATAATGACAGATGTAGTGCCTTCTCCTTGGCCTTTTCTCACTCAAAAAGTTTTTTTCTCTCAAAATTGATTTTTTCACACTTTTTGAAGTAGAAGTCTCACATCCTTCCTTTACAAATTTTGTTTTCTCAAAACCAATGCCAGATTTTCCAGTTTTACCAAGAACAATAGCTTCATCAAGTTTCATTTTCCCAAGATTTAACTTGGTTACCGTACTTTCAACTTTTTCAAAATCGGCTTTGAATTTTTCGAATTCAACTTCTCTCTTGGTTATTAGAACTTCAAGTTTGGAAATGATATCTTTTTGATCATCATTCTCTTTTGAAAGTATGGCTTTTTCATCTTCACAAACAAATTTAAATTATCGACAAAGATTTATTTACCTTAACAAGCACCTCAATTTCTTTTGAAAGTTTGGTTTTCTCATCTTCACAAACAACTAATTTATCGTAAAGAGATTTATTTACCTTAGTAAATACCTCAATTTTGTCCAACCCCTTTATCCAATCAGTATGCACCTTTCTGTAGGTCGCAAAAAGTTCCTCATAGGGAATGCCCCTATCTTCATCATCAGAATATCTTTTTACAGTGAAGCAATTGAAAATCAGATCAGATGTGTCAACGGATGTGTTCACATCTGGGACCACATCCAAATATTCCTCAGGAACTCCTTCTTCAATTCCTGCAGAATAGGCATTAAACACAGAATGGCAGTTTATCACAGGTATGTTAGCCATTTCTTCCTCATCCTCACTATCACTCAGAGCAGCAGTATAACTAATTCCCCTTTTCTTAAGTGTGTTAGCACACTCATTAGCAAAGTGACCAAAGCCACGACATACTCTACATTGCACAAAATCAGAGGATTTCTTGTTATCAAAACTTTTCTTTTTGAACCCCTCATCAGGATTATCTTATTGTTTCTCTAAATCCTGAGAGTTCCTTTTAGGAAACTTGTTTCTCCTTTTGTTTTTCAAAATAGAATTGAACTTCTTGGTGATTACATCCATATCATCTTTCTCAAGATTAGATTCATTAATTTCAGAGGAAAGGACAGCTATTTCCTTCGGAATAGCTGCAGAACTCTTAAGGGCAATACTTATTGCCTTGTTCTTTTGTTGAGCTTCAAGATTGAGTTCAAAAACAGTTAAAATACCAATAATTTTTTCTAATTCTACTGTGTTGGTGTCACTCGTCTCTTCAATGACAAAGAACCTTGATATTAAACCTTTCAGGCAAAGTTCTTAAGATTTTGCTTACTAATCTAGCATTCGAAATTGACTCTCCTAGGCTAGTGCATTCATTGGAGATTTCATGGATTTTTGCAGCATAAGAAACTATGTCCTCAGACTCTTCCATTCGAAGTAACTCAAACCTATCCATTAAAATTCTAAGCCTCGTAGCTTTAACACTTAGAGCTCCCTCACATTGAGTTTGCAAAATATCCCAAGCAGCTTTGGCTACACTCTCATTAGTGATAAGTTTGTACATATTCCCAGAAACATGGCTGGAAATAGCACCCATAGCTTTTGAATTATAATTAGCAGCCAGAATTTCTTCAAGAGTCCATTGCTCTTCAGGTTTTCTTTCGAAAATAGACTCACCAACACTAGACGCAGGCTTCTTCTCCACAGTAGGAGGTTGTCATGCAACAAGGATACACATCCAAGCCCTTTCATCAATACTTTTGATGTAATTACGTATTTTAGACTTCCAAAGAGACACTACTACATTTTTGACCTAATGTAACGCATCTAATGCATCTAATGCAACGCCATGAGCTAATGTAACGCATCTAATGCAACGCCAGAGCTAATGTAACGCATCTAATGCAACGCCAGAGCTAATGTAACGCATCTAATGCAACGCCAGAGCTAATGTAACGGCACATTTTGATTAATGCAACGGCTTTGATCTTGGCGTTACATTAGATTTTTTGGCGTTACATTAGATTATTCTAATGTAACGGCTAAATTACTAATGCAACGCCAAAATAATTCCCTCTTTTTTTTTAGGCGGGCTTTAATATTTTCCCCAAATATTTCCCTCATTTTTTAATATTTTTTAATGGGAAAAATTGAAGACCACAAAACTCTCCGTTCTCTCTCTTCTCCTTATTTCTCACTTGATCGGTTCTCTATCTTCTCTCCTTATTTCTCTCTGCGCAAATCCCCTCCCGCTTCTCTCTCTAGAACGAACGGCTGCCCTAGCCTGTTCGTCGGCGTCGTCGCAATCCTTCGATACAGGTAACGCTCTTCTCTCTTCTCTTCTCTCCTCTGATTCAATATGTGCCCTAAACCCTTCCCATCCATCCGATTTTGATTTGCCCTAAATCTTCCCTCATCTGATTTTGATTTTGATTTTGATTTCCCCAATATTCATGCCCTAAGTTTCTTTTTGTCAAAGGTTGGTCTTATCGAAACGGAGTCTTGGTTATTTTGGTAAATTCTGGCACTGTCTCTTGCGTCCTACCGAGTATTCGAAACTTGGTCTTGGATCTCATCATACTTAGTAGAGTGGTTGTTTGTGTTCTTATTATCTCGTAGTATTCCGAAATACGGAGTACATTATGTTGTAAAATATTTTGATCAAACAAAATAAAAGGATACACATAACTTGAAATATATTTGGTTCAAACAAAATAAAGCATTGCAATTGAAATGTAAGTGCTTTGGTAAAAAAGAAAAGGAAAAAACGAAAGAAGAAATGTAAGTGTGGCATGGATTCATTGTATTTGAGTTACTTCATAGATTCGATTATGATGCTCGGTGCTAGACCTGTAATGCCCGAAATATACTCCCTCCGTCCCGCTACAAATTATTTTTTAACACTAACAGAGGATAAAACCAACAGAGATGAACGTATTTGTTGGAGAAAACCAAATTATTGTAATTAGTCCTACTCTTAGTATAATGTTTTGAGACTGTTGAATGATAATGAAAAGTTTTGATTATGGTAGATCAAGATGGTGTTTTTATAAGTTCTTATGTCGAGAGAGTACTTATTTAACACTAACAGAGGATAAAACCATATATGCATATAAGAGTGTGTGTCTCGTGTCGTGTGTGTCACGGTCCATAAGAGGGGTATAGAAATAAATAAGCCGCTTCAAAGATTAGTCACGGTGAAGCCGCTCAATAAACAAAGAGAGGACTTCTATATAAAAATCCTCTGATAACTATAAGGAATTTAAGCATTAATCTCACCTTCAGACCTGCCATCGATAGAAGTTTGTTAGAAGCAACATAAGCAATGTCCGAATTGTCCAACCTCTTCTCCACAAAGTAGATAACTTCGTAAATACCCGACCGCAATCAACAAAATTGATTATGAACAAACCAAAGACATCGAATAAAGAAACAACGATAATGCGGAAGAAAAGTTAATGTTGTGTTCAAAACAACCAGAGCTGTTCCTTCAAACTAGATTCTCTTGAGCGGAAGTCGCGTACTCTATTTTGGACATTTAGCCCTCTCCACTTGTATTTTCTATTTGCGGGCTACATTGTTCCATTTCTTGTTGTTTTTCACTATTTATGCCAACATGAAACTCTCCTTTATCCAAAAATCAATGGTCATTCACATATGACTTTTCATGCTTCTCTCGATGCAGGTATGGGACACAAGACAACACTCCTGCAAAGAATTCTTTTCACGTTCACGATGAATACATTACCGATATAACATTTGCACCTGATTCCATGAAATTATTATGTACAAGGTATTTGACAAGTGCGCTCTTTCTGTTTGGCCATGCATTTAAATTATTTGAATGTCATAACACTCACGGAAGAGGTGCATTATACGTCGGTTGTTAATAATGAGAGTGGATTTCATATTCTCCTTCTATCATCATGGCCGGCTTAATTTGGTATATTGTTTTGTTTCTCATGTTAAGTGGAGATGGAACTCTTTCTGTTTGTAATCTGCGAAGTAACAAGGTACTTTCTATCCTCAGATTCCCCAAGCTCTCTCTCTCTCTCTCTCTCTAGTTCTTCTGTGGAGTTCATTGAGACAGGTTGAGTAACTAGTATTAGTTTCACACTAATGTTCTATTTGTAAGTTTTAGGTGCAAACCCGTTCTGAAGTTTTCTCAAGAGGAGCCGCTTTCTATAGTAATAATGAAGGTAGCCATCTCTCTTGTGATTGGGTTTAACTTTCATTCATTTTTTTTTTATATCAGAGTTGTAAGCAAGTTTGTGTTTCGTTGTAAACGCCTGTCTTGTTGAGCCGTCAACAGAAACCTCATAAATTTCTTAACACTATAGTTTCTTTTTGTTTATTAGAAATGGTCGCGAGGTTGTGTGTGGGACGCAAAATGGGACTCTACTACTCTATTCATGGGGTTACTTCAAGGATTGCAGGTATCTTACAAGGTTAATATGTATACGTTCAAGTCAGTCTATGAGGATATTTTCTATTCAAATCGGATATACCGAAATATTTTGATGCATGTATTTTCCTTAAATGTTAATGTTCTTACTGGAGGGTGTTCCTGGATGGTTCTTTTTTTTTTGTTCTCCCAGCGACCGCTTTACGGATCTCTGCCCGAACCCCGTTGATGCATTGTTGAAGGTTAGTTTATTCACTTATCTATATTCACAAGAGTTGGCATCCAACCATAATTTCGTTTGTGATCGAATGTATCTTTTGCCTCTTTTCTCATTAGCTTGATGAAGATAGGGTTGTCACCGGGTCCGAGAATGGTATTATCAGTGGGATTTTTTAATTTTTTTGGTGCGTTCTTCATTCAGCCTTGTAGATCAACTTATTGTTGGTTTTGAACCCTCTACTATTTGAGATTAGTCTGGTAGGAATACTACCCAACAGAGTTATTTAGCCTATTGCGGAGCACTCAGATTATCCAATCGAGCGTCTTGGTAAGCCTCATCTCTAGCATGGATTCCAGAAGTTATTTTTAGATATACTTGATGGAGCCTGCAAAGTTTTACTTTACCGCTCACGTACTTACTCCAAACCACACACAAAAGAACATGGTTATTTTTTTCTTTGAAAGAGCTTATTTAATGACCCCTTAGCACAAATATAAGGAAATATGCATCTCTTTTTAAGTTAGATATGCATTGAATTGAACCGCATACCGAATCGAGATCACTTCTTGGTTGTTGTCATTTGGCCGCTGAGGTAGGTTGTTTCGACTCGTGGTTATTATTGTCTTGTAGCATTTTCTCACGATAGAAAGTATCTTGGCGTACATCACATGATAACATGATCAAGGTGTTCTCTCTCTCTCTCTCTCTTGAATGTGCATTCGTTGACATGGTATGAGCTCTAGCTGTTGAAACTTGGAGGACATGGATATTCCTCATTATCGTTGTCACTGTGAGTACAAGATGTCTTTTTGTTGCATTGCAAAGTTTAAAAATTCCTAGTATGGAAGTGTCAGTCTTTCAAACTTAAAGGGTGGGTTCAAATTAACCTTTCCCTTCTATGTGCCTTCCACTGGGTTTGCATGTTGTCGTAATTACTCATTCCATATACTTGTCATACTGAACAGAGATACTCAAAACATATAGCAAAAGCTTAAGTACGTACTCCCAACACAATCTTTTCACCCTTCATTAGGCTATTTCGTAGAAATTGTCGTTGAAAGATGACTGCTAATGATATATCGACAACCACCAATGTTTCGATTCTTTTTCTCAAAGTAAGTTAGCATGAGACTCGATCAAGGCCCAGCCGAATGTTGTTTAATACTTCATCAAACACCTATTTGGAAAAATCTTCAACTCGATAATTACATATTTTTAGCCGAAAAACTTCCCAATCATTGGAATTTACGTTCATAAATACCAATATATATTGGACGGCCATAACGAGTCTAGCTCGTAGGTAGTTGCTTTTGAAACTGGAAGTAAGCCGAGAGCTATATACAAAGTTGACTAGCAAATAACTAACATATGGCCTCCATCCGCTCGGGTCAAAAGTTTAGGCGGGTACGAGTTAAAACCGAAGTGCTAGTTCATGTAGGTGTTTAGAAGATTTTCCATACCGAATAAATTTAACTCCATACATCCCTCTTAGAACACACTACTAAATGACGTAACCTTGCTACATATATGTAGGCTTTTAAGAGAAGCAAGACTACCGACGTAAGAAACAAGACTACCGACGTAAGAAACAAATGTGTGAATTTTGAAGAGTTTATAATGCACCAATATCCTTATCCAAGTTCTTAAATTGGTTTTACCTTTCTTATGTCGATTTGGTATCACCAGCTAATTGGATATTTGAGTGATTTCCTATGGCTCGCCTATCTAATATTTCCATTTTCTCATTGTTCATTAATATATGGTCCTATGTTTATTATTTGCTGCGATGTATATAGTTTAGCCATGAAGGATTTGTCTCATTTATGAAACTATCAACTTTACATGGTAATTCTAGTGGTTACTCCCAAACCGAAAGTCTTACCTTTTCCATTACATGCTCAGTAACTAAGGGCACTCTTCTCTTACTCAGATTTGGCACTCGATGTTTGGTTCTAAATGTAGTCATGCTTTCTACGTACATATGTTAGATTAGGTTGACATTGGGATCACTCTCTATAAGTTGTTACGGGGCTATAGGTTGTTCAGTTTTAGTCACAGATCTATTATTTGTTTACAGCCATGTTTTGTTGTTCTAATTAGTTGTATTTTCACTTGCATGTTTATGGTGGAGGCTTTCTTTTGTTGGTGCATCTTTTGGTGTTTGTAATTACTATGTGTCGATGACACAAAACTTGTTATGTACTACTTTTGCCACGGTTATGTTAAAAACTTGTTAGGTTATATTATGTAATTAGTATGTGTCGATGACACGTCATGTGTACATATATATATTATTTTTTGGGAATGAAGTTTGTCAATACATGTTAATTATCATGTCAATTAATTTTTTATATAATATTTTTTTATTATTTAATTGTATATATATTACTATTAAATAACAACTACTGCTTACATTAGGTGTGCATCTGCTTTTGGCGTTACATTAGTGCTTTTTGGCGTTACATTAGGTATTCAACAACTTTTTAAATCAAGGCGTTGCATTAGGTACTCATCTACATTTCAAGGCGTTGCATTAGGTGTTCATATAGTTTTAAAATTGGCGTTGCATCGTATTTACCTAATGCAACGCCAAAGCTCCGCTACATTAGCTTACTATGTCGTTGCATTAGACCTAATGCAACGCAAGAGAATGCAACGGCCATTTGGCGTTACATTAGGCCTAATGTAACGGTTTTTGGGCCCTAATGCAACGAAAATTGGCGTTACATTAGGTCAGAAATGTAGTAGTGAGAATAGTTCGTACCATCCAAGACAGGAGGCCTGTTTTGGTGATTTTTGTATTCCATAATGACTACACTTTCTGGATCAACACTCAGTAATATATCGAGAGTTGGCTCTGATACCAATTGAAAGTTTCGTGTAGCTAGGAAACTTTAATCACCCAACAGACAACGGATGTGAGTACAGATGTGTCTCACAACTGTTCACACATCCACAGATAATGCAGCGGAATAAAATAAATTAAAAGCAATAACTCAAGAGTTATATACGCTTACTGATCTATGAGATCAGCAATCTAGGCTTACGCCCAAAAACTTTTCACTATAAAAACTTTGTTACTTACAAAAATACGAATAAGTGAAAACTAAAAGACGAAAATACTAAATAAGTTCTAATCACCTTCTACGATAAGAACAGACTCCCTTTCCCAAGTAGACTCTATTCCAATCAGAAGTAAAACAAAGAACTTGACAAAAACGTAGATGTGAGTTTCGGATGTATGTCACAACCTACATTCACAACCTAAAACAATATTATGAAAACGTGAAGAACAAAGAGTGTTTTTCTCTCTGAATAAATCTCTCAAGCTCTATCTTCTCTTGTACTGGTCTCTTGTATTTATAGGCACCTTGGAGAAGATCTTCACGAATCCAAACTCTTCCATATGTAAGAATCCAATTCCTACAAGGAAACATAAAGCACACTCACAAAGGAATAGATTGTTAGTAGGTTAGTCCTAATATAAAACTATGTACATAAATAAAAGATATTTACTCTATTTACAAAGTCCTTTTCAAAGTAGGATAATAAAAGATATTTACTCTATTTACAAAGTCCTTTTCACAGTAGGATACTTATGAATCTTTCCATGAAAGCATAAAATCAACTTACCAAAAATTCCTCTTTGATTCGAAATAGGAAACACTTTATTTCTTAAAACTAAAATCCTTTTCACAATAGGACAATATAAATCTTTCCATGAAAGTCCCAAAATCAAATCACCAAATATGCTTATTTGGTTCGAAATAGGAAACATATTTGTTCCCTAAAAAGCACACGCTTTCAGTCATTTTCTTAATTAAAAGAGGCATGAACAAGTACTCCCTCCGTCCCGGTCGAAGTGTCTCAACTTTTCTTTTTGGGTGTCCCATTTAAAATATCCTAACCCATAAAAAAGAAAGTTTTTTATTACTTTTTTATTTGTAGGACCCATTTATCATATTCACAATAAATATCCACTAACTATTCCCTATCCCACTTTCTCTTTTCTACATCACTTTTCATACTCATAACATTTAAACTTTTTCTTTTTTCTACATCACTTTTCTTAATTTTTATGTATGAACCATTTTGAGACATTTGGACAGAGACAAGAGGGAGGGAGGATTTGGTTAAAGGACCACAAATCAAACTGGAAAATGTCAATGTTGAATATTTATCTTTTTAGTTTCTTTTCTTCATTGGGGAGAATCTAAAAAGATAAAATAAAAATAGAATATTTATTTCAAATCGAGGTCGCTTCCAATTTCAATAATAATTCTGTAAAAACTGAAAAGAGATGGGGATTTGTCAATCATCATCAAACGTTTGTATTGCAGGCTGCAGCGTGTAAAAAGCCGATTACACCTCAACCAAACAGCACCTTACAAGATGGAAGTCTCGTTGCTGTAGTAAACTGGTAAAAGCCTGTTTAATTCCAAGTTAACCTTTTAATTTTTTTTATTTTTTTTCTCATGGTCCTCCTTTTATCAAATTAACTATTTTACCACCTAATGACCATGGCCCAATGATATCTTGGGTGACTTTTCGTAGGAGAGGTCATCGGTTCGATTTCCCCCAAGGAGAATCCTTGTGGATTAATTTCTTTCTTGGGTTTCAGGGTCCTTAGGAGCCCCCGGACACATCCATTCAGTTAAGGAAGCGACATTGCTGGACTTGCAACCTCAGTGTGGGGAGTTCAACTACCGCGTTGTAGGAGGGCTCCCTTGGGGCAAGGATTATAAGGGGTGCTGCCACCCTGGCTGATTTGGGCATATCCGCGATTTACCTTCGCTAGGACACTGTGGGGCCGGGAGCTAGTGGTCCAGGACTAACTCGGCGAAGCTAGGGAACCTGGGTATCAAAAAAAAAAAAAAAAACTATTTTACCTCTAAATTTTCTTACATCCTTCATTTTGAAATAAAAGTTCTAATTAGATTTTGCACGTTTATTAAAAAACAATAAAAGAGCAAAAAAGTAAGATAGCAGAGAAAAAGTGGAGTAGAGAATATTAAGTTAATTGGTGTTGTAAGTATAAAAGCAAAGTGCGAAAATAATGAGCGAGAAAAATAGTAAAAATTCTTTATAATTTTAAAAAAGTGAAATCTTATATTAAATGCCAAAAATAACAAAAGTAAAATTTTATAAAGAACGGAGGGAGTATGTTGTTGTTAACCATTAATAATATTATATTACTTTTTTAAAAAAAATACACAATCTTTACACTTAAAATTAATTATAATCATCCACCAACAAATATTCCCTTCGTTCGAAAATAATTTTCGAACTTTCATTTTTTGTTTTATAATAAAATTTCTAATTGTTTTATTATTTGAAATACTCCCTCCGTTCTCACTACAACCCACACAGTTACTGTTTGCATGCGAATTAAGGAGAAAGCTAGTGGATTCCGCTACAACCCGCACAATTATTGTTAGCACGTAAATTAAGAAAAAAATTAGTGGAGTAAGTGTTGTGAGGTTGAAAAGTGAGGTTGAAGAGAGAAAGTGGGGTAGAAAACAGTGAGTTGATTGGTGTTGTGAATATAAAAGTAAAGTAGGAGAGAGAATTAGTGGATGAAATAGTAAAAATTCTTTGTCATTTTAAAAAATGTGAAATTTATAATGAGACGTCTAATAAAAAAGGTGTACAATTTGTAATGGAGCGAATAGATTATTACTCATCACTTGTTATTTTTTCTAATAGCCAGCCGCACGTCAGCATCGGGAGCAGTTTCAAATTTGATATTAACCGATTTGATTTAATTTGTTATTTTATGTAGGCTGCATGCACGTTAAACAAGAGAGTAGAAGGGATTCCGTCATCGTCGACGTTATTCTCCACACAGTTACCTATTAGCATTACTCTACCTCGTAGCCGGTCTCTGTTACTTTATAGTGTACGTATGGTGTGGTCAAAATTCTCTGCCTTTTCTTTTTTTTACTGCGGGTGAGCCGCGCTTTACCAGGCACTGGCAGACACAAACAAACCGTATTGAAGACTGTAGCATGACCTAAAGCATCAATGGCTCCCTTCACTTGCGTTTCTTCGTAAACAAATATTCCTTCCTCCCGTACCATAACAATACTCCCTCCGCTTCAGAGAAATGCGCATAAAATGAAATGACACAAAAATTAAGGTAAAAAGTAAAAAAGGTGATGCATTGTGAGTGTAGATAGTTGGATAGGAGAGAGAAAGTGGAGTAAGTGGGTAATTGTTGTGAGTAGAGACAAGTGGATCCCATTTTCATTTTGGGTCTTTGCAGATTATTGTGAGACACCTAAAAGATGTCTTTTTACATATTATTGTGGGACGAAGGGAGTATTTGCTAACTGGAATACTCATTCATGACACGTGTAAAATTTCACATTTGTCATTTTAAACGGTTTTTATAAGATTTTATTTTCCTAAAATGATGACAAATAATTTTTATTATTTTTCACATTCATCCTATTTTACTTTACTTTTATACTCGTAACACCAATCAACTTATTATTTTCTACTTTATTTTCTCTCTTCTACCTCATTTTTCATACACTATCCACACATTTTTTTAATTATCGTGCGAAACATATTCGTGAAATATTTAATAGGACGGAGGAAGTGCACATTAACTGAATTTCATTAATGATATTTGTAAGAAGTAACATTTATTGTGAAACGGTTCAGAATTTTTTCTATAACATTTATGACATGAAAAAGGAATACAGTAAAAAGGGTGCACAAAAATATTTGGCCGTTTATTTGAGATTTATCTAATTTTAATACTCACTCCCTTCCAAAATATGCTTTCTCTTACTTTTTTTTTAAAGATTTTTTTTTTTTTTTGTTCTCACCAATTCCTCCTTGCATTTCTGATTTTAACATTAAAAAATTAAAATCTCATTTGCCCCATTTGAAGAAGCATGATTTGATCAAATAAAGGTCAAAAACATTATTTCAATTTAAAAGGGGTTGACACTTGACATAGGCTATTTATTACTAATAATGTTAGTCTATTCTCGATTCTTTAAATTAATTAATACAGATGGATAATATTAAAATATTAGAAGGATGGCATATTAATTCTTGTTTGAAATTTTTAAGTTGAGAACCATGCAATGAACCTGAGGTGATGGGGAACATGTTACATGAAAACAAGCCAATGTCCTAGACACATTCCTTATGGCAAGGAGAAGTGCTACTAAATCCTAGTACTAAGTTTGCATGGGATTTGATTGAAAGCTACATTTGGAAAAAATAAATAAATAAGAGGTCCTTAATTGTCATATTCGTGATGATTTATTGATGATCGAATCCACATATGTTTTATGTTAGTTGGCCTAATTTTTTTTGGAATTAAGGCGTTGTTGTTATTGTTGTTAGACATAGAGAAGGGTTGGCTAGGGGGTCACTTACCCCCCCCCCCAACTTTAAAGAAATATTTCCTCCTAGCTCAAATACTCCCTCCGTCCCGGAACAATCTTCACACTTTCCCATTTGGGCGTCCCAAAACTTACTTCACACATTTAAAACTTACCTAAAATGGAAAGGAATCTTTACTATTCCCTCCACTCATTCTCTCTCCTACATTATTTTAATACTCACAACACCATTATAATTTACTATTCTCTCCACTCATTCTCTCTCCTATTTTATTTTCACACTCACAACACTTTCAATATAATACTCCCTCCTTAAAACCAGTGCAAACAGTGTTTGTGAAGTAAGTTCCGGGACGGAGGGAGTATAAGAAAATGTTTTGATATTTTTGACCTTCAATATAAGTAAAACTCATCAATTTTACTGTGAAAATCATTTATTTCAAATTTATTTGATATCTTTTATCAAAATTATCCCTAAATAATTCTCCTTTTCAAAAATAAATACACAAATATTTGACATTTATTATATATAAATATATTAGTAATTATAACACATTTTATTATAAAATCAAGACAATAAAATCACTTCAACTAATTTCTTAATTATCATAATGAAGTTTCCTAAAGTCCTTCTTATTACTATTTCATCTTCTTAATAAAATCACATTTTATTATAAAATCAAGACAATAAAAATGCAAAACATAACATATCTTGAGTTGACCAACAATTAGTTGGTTGAAATATTAAGGTAGAAAGGGGTACAATACAATGCACCTGGATTAGGGTGGGGGCAGCATATTACATAAAAAACAAGACAAAGCCTAGACACATTCCTAGTAGCTAGGGTGAACAAGTGCTACCATATCTACACTAAATCCTTTGTTGATTTTGTGCTTGAGTACCTTTGTTTGGAGTGTTGATGTATGTATTAAAAATTTGGAGAGAGAAGGAAGAACTTCAACTTAGCTCAATTGTCTAGACCAGAGAATTTTCAATGAATATTCAGAGATGTTGAGATTTCAACAACACAATTCCTTTGTAATCTTTAACATGTTTGTTTGAGGTTACAAACAATTGTGTTGTTGAGATTTTTTAGTCGTTTTATGTCATAAAAAAATTTCTCTTATTGTTGAAAGTTGTTGTTTTCTCTCTTTTGTGGAAGTCATTGTTTTCTCTTCTTTGTGAGAGCATATGTTTGTTTGTTTGTTTGTTTTTTGTTTTTCATCTTCCAATGATGACGATTATTGAATTTTCTTACAATGAAGTGTATGTCAATGTTCTTATTGCACAAGGATGGTTCGTGAATTTTGAAATGTCTTGTGGGCATTTTCTCGCAAAATATTAACAGAGAGGGGATTTCATAAATGACGTAGTGAGGCAGTGTCCAAGTTTTATTTAAAGTGAACTTCGAACGTCTCAAGATTTACATTGAAAACATCGTTGTTGTTGTAGGTTAAAAGTTAGAACTGCTATTATTATTCAAGATGAGCCTTAGACCTTTATAAAGTGTCATCTATTTTTTAATTGATTGAATTTATCGTTTTGCTAAAAAACATGAATCAAGACCGAAATTATACAAATTTCCAAGTGTTAGCATGATGAAATCCTTTAAATCAAAGCTAGGCTCCTCAATATGCAAGCAAATAAATCTGAAGCGTAGGAAGTGCATGAACCCAGGCAGACAATGAGAATTGAAAGTGATGCAATAGCAATGTCCAATGATCACTAATTAAACCATACCAGTAATTATTTTAATTTCTATTAGTATGATTTTTTATGTTCCCTTTGTTGTTATGTTGGTCTCTTTTTTCCTTCAATCATTGTAGAAAATTCTCAATCTTTAAACGATTCCGAGTTTGTTATGCAGTTCATTGCATCTAAACTTCTAATCAAGGTGTTTTGGTTAGCTCTCGTGGTGAATATTGTAATTAAGAGCATGCATGCATAGTACTGATCGAAAAAAATTGGGTCGTAAACGAAATTTCGTTTACAACGGCTTATATTTTGTAGCGGTGAACCAATTTTGGTTCATCAGTATTTTTTTAAATAGTGATTTGATGTTATAATATAAATTATCAAAATATTAATTTTTATTAACATCATTACAAAGTAAAAAATAATTAATTACTTATATTATTATTTTACTTAATTGTAAAATATTGAGTTCTATTTATAGAGAAAGAAGGAATATGAAGGTTTTTGATATTTTGAGAAAAACAATATTGTTTGGAGTGAATAAAAACTTAAATATATAAAATAGAAAATTTTGTCAAATATATACAATAATAAAATATTATAATCATATTAATAGTAAAATATTAAAATCATGTCAAATATATACTCCCTCCTTCTCGGTAGAACTCGCACACTTACTGTTTGCACGAAAATTAAGGAAAAAGTTAGTGGAGAAAATATTGTGAGTATGAAAAGTGAGGTTGGAGAGAAAATGTGGGATAGGAAATAGTAATTTGATTGGTGTTGTGAGTATAAAAGTAAAGTAGGAGAGAGACTTAGTGGGTCGAATAGTAAAGATTTTTTGCAATTTTAGAAAATATGCAATTTGTAATGGGACGCCAATAAAAAAAGTGTGCAAGGTTGTAGCGGGGCGGAGGGAGTATACAATATTAAGCTCTGTTGTTCATGGGGAAAGCAACCACAAACCATGAAAAATCATACTCCCTCCGTCCCAATAAGTCCCAATAAGTGCTTCACCTTTTTGGGTGGGCACGCAAATTATGGAAATGAGAGGGAAAAAAAATGTTGTGAGTGTAATTTGAAAATAGGAGAGAGAATTAGTGGAGGGAATAGTAAATTATAATGGTGTTGTGAGTATTAAAATAATGTAGGAGAGAGAATGAGTAGAGGAAATAGTAAAAATTCTTAGAAAAGTACTCCCTCCGTCCCACCAAGAGCGTCGCCATTTTTAGCTCGGCACGCAAATTAAGGAAATAGGTGGGAAGAAAAAATATTGTGAGTGTAATTTGAAAATAGGAGAGAGAATTAGTGGAGGAAATAGTGAATTTAAAAAGTGTTGTGAGTGTAGAGGAGAAAGAATTAGTGGAGGAAATAGTGGATTGGATAATAAAATATTAATAAAACATTTCCTTTTTAGGAAAGGGTGACGCTTCAAACGGAACACTCTTTTTTGGGTAAAAAGTGACGCTTGGAGTGGGACGGAGGGAGTATATCGAAAGAGGCCAATATTGTTTACTTTTCTAAGAAGACTTCATTCAACCCACTACTAAATACTCAAACAAACCCAATTCATAAAGAACCCAGCCCATGTCCCCAAAATAATGATCTTTTTAAAATTTTACCTTCAATTCAAATAACTTTGTTTTTAATTGAAACTAAATTCATACTTTATTGTATTTTTGAAAAACTAAAACTTTTAAAGTGAAAATTAAGAATGTTTATGATTTTTTTTTTAATTTAAAAATTAACCTTTTCAAAATAACTTTTAAATTCCAATTGAACATATGTTTTGGGAGGGAGGAAATGCTATTTTTCCTTAAAAATTGAAAATAAATATACGTACAATTTTCAAATATGGAACCGTATGACGTGTACAGCCTCTCAGTTCAAGGGATTCCCTTAGATTTTGTAAATCTAAATCCCTAAAACTACTTCAGTTTTTAACAACCGCCAAACGTACATGATAATAAGAGATATTCAAAATTAATTAGAGGTCTCGTATTTGAGTTCTGAAATATATAAACATTAAAATTTTGTTAGAAACGATGCCAATGAACTTGTTAGAACATAATATCATTGGGGGTTCGGGGCAATCTAATCCATTTATTTTGATGTCAATTGTCGACATTTGTTTTAAAATATTTTCAAACATTGTTGTTAACTCATCTCATTTGTCGCAAAAGTCACATGCTTGAATCATTCCAGCTTACTAAGACTTGGGACAAGATCAAGCTAGGCGGATCTAGCCTTTCAGAGACCACCCAAAAAAAAAAATTTTTTTTTTTACCTAAGTCACCCACTGTATATATATGTAACTTTTTTTTTTTATATATGAAATTATTTTTCACTGTCATTACTATTTACCTAAGTTATTTTACGTGAAGTGAAATAAAAGGAGCTTTAGTCAATTGACTGATTTGTAAGGGTTTGAAATTAATGTTCCCCGTCCCTCTCAAAATGAATTATTATTTTGAATTTAAAAATTGTTTTAAAAATAATAATTTCTAATAGAAAAAAATCATAAATATATTCTTGTTTTTCATTTAAAAAAAATTTAGTCTTACAAAAATATAATAAACTATAAAATAAAATTATTTAGGAACAAAGTATTTTTTTATGAAAAAGTTTCAAAAAGGTAATTCGTCAACATATCTCCATCTTATTTTGTCCCTTTATCTATTAAGGACAAATCATCATAATCAATCATTACTATATGATAAAAAGCCATTAAGGCCAGGACTGGACCAACTTATTCAGCGCTCTACAGGAAGAACCACCACCATCCTCCATTGCAGCTCTTGCCTCTTCTCTCTTAGCTTTAGCTGTAGCCCTAACCAACTCACCTTCCTCCCCCTCCATCAACTGCCTAACTCTTTTCTCCACCTCCTCAGCCACCACCAACCCACCTTCCGATGCCACCTTCATAGGCAAAGCCAACTTCATTTCTTCAACCAATATAACCCTATTGAACTTCTGTTCCGCGTATAATGGCCACGCTATCATAGGCACCCCCGCACTAATAGCTTCTAACACCGAGTTCCAGCCGCAATGAGTCACGAAACCCCCTACCGCATCATGGTTCAGTACTGATACTTGTGGGGCCCAAGATTTTACGACTAGTCCCCTACCTTTGGTACGGTCCAAGAAGCCGGGTGGGAGCAGCAGTTCCAAATCCGGGGACGGTGGTGCTAAGAAAATGGAGTTTTTGTCCTCAGAGGGAGGGCTGCGAACCACCCATAAAAACCTTGCCCCGCTCTTCTCCAATCCAATAGCTATTTCTTTCAACTGATCCGCTGAAAATAAACCCAAGCTTCCGAAACATAGGAACACAACGCTTTCACTCGGTTGTGAGTCTAGCCACTTTATACACTCGTGCACACCACCATCACTGCCACGGTCTTCCCCCATAATTATCGGTCCGATGCAATAAATTGGCGGCGTTGGGCCATTAGAAACGCACGATCCATCGGAAATCGCCTTGAGAGGTTTAGGTTCTAGAGAATCAAATGTATTGACAATGATTCCGGCTGATTTAGTCAAATGGTTAGCGAAATCGAGAAACGCAGCATACTCCGTAAAAGTTCTATCGAGCATCGGCTTCGGCATATCCAACGTGGGTATCGGCGGCAAGCTCGGGATCTCAAGTGGTGTATCCATATCCTTAAAACTCTTGGTGGTGTTCTTATCAATTGTAGGAAAGTACAAAAACATAGCTAGGCAAGCGGCACCGGAGGTGAAAAAGTAGTAAATAGGGATATTAAAGGTAGACGCTATGGGAAGAGAAGGGGAGCAAAAGAAGTCAATAACAAAGGCGGAGATGGCGGTGGAGAGAAGAATAGATTGGAGGGCGTCGTGGACATGAGGGTTACTTAAACGGAGGTGGTCGAAAATGATGGCTTCCATGGAAGGGTAAACGGAAGGATCGAGTGGGAGAGAAATGGTGGGGAGGTGGTGGAAGGTGATGGAGGGGAGAGTGGCGGAGACATGGCGGACATAGGCGGCGGTGGTGCCGGTGTTGAAGGAAGGGATGATTGTGAGGATGATTATGGAGAAAGAAGGGTGGTGTTTGAGTATGAGTTTGCCTAGCTCAACCATGGAAACTAAGTGGCCCATTCCTGGAGATGGGTATAGAACTACTGTTTCCATTATTGTTCAGTGTGTGTGTGTGTGTGTGTGTGTGTGAGAGAGAGAGAGAGAGAGAGAGAGAGAGAGAGAGAGAGAGCCAACTAACTGAAGGTGTTAGATGGAAGTGGAGATTGGAATGATTTAAAGGCAAAATGTTTACCAACTAAAGTAATCGAGACCTACTGCTACAGGCCACAGTTGAATTCCAGGACGTCACGGCATTCGTCCTCCACTACTTCGGTATTGGTCATCTATCACATAAAAAAAAAAAAAAAAAAAACCTATAAAAGTGTTCTTATGATTTGGGCCACTCCAACACATCAATCAAATACGAGTAGCTCCCAAAATATATACTCCCTCAATACCATTTCCCATTCCAATCCAAGTGAGACATAAGTGAGTTATAATCAACCTGATTTCATTTTTTATTAATAATTTATATAAAAAATAATTATTCTAATTATAATCTAAAAATTGTTAATATACTATTAATAATACTTTCGATAACAATTTTTAGATTATCAATAGAATAATTAATTTTTATTTAAATTATTAGCCAATGTGAAGTAATAATCTTGTTTGGGATGGAAAATATACATATGTAGTGCTCTCTCGATTTCACGAGAAAGAAAAGCCAAAATATATTCCCCACCCCCCAAAAAAAAAAGAAGCTATAGAGCTCTCTCGTTTCACGGGAAAGAAAAGCCAAAATACGTTTTCCCCCCCTCCAAAATATGCATGCAATCTCACTAAGCACCCTCTTCCAAATTTATCTCAAAGACCCACCCCAAGTTTGAATGCATCCCACATTGCACCTACAATGTATATCCGTTAGAAATCTAACACAAGTTATCATGTGTCCCGTTATGAGCCTGGCATTTATGTCTTTTCTGTAAAAAATGAAAGGGTTTAAATGTCAAAGCTTCCCGGACATCTTCTTCACTCCACTGCCACCACGAGCCACCTTAAATGAATTCTAAATGCGCAAATCTAAAGAGAAACTAACCTTTGTTTACTCATATCCAACTAAATCGTTGACCTGACAAACTCCCTAGCCAAATCTAAAGAGAAACTAACCTTTGTTTACTCATATCCAACTAAATCGTTGACCTGACAAACTCCCTAGCCGTTTAAACACTTCAATGTCTTCCCCCCCACCCCACCACCACCCAAAAAAAAAAAAATCATCATCCTCTATTTGATCTCAATCAACCCCCCCCCCCCCCACAAGATGCTAATAAATTCGACCATGAATAGATTATGTTTGTTGCAAGCAACTAACATGAGCTACAAGTCACCTATCAACACCTTAGAAAAAGGTGAGTAATGATTGCATTTGGAAAGTAGGCAAAGGGTATTCTTCAGATAAAGTCAGCTATATATTTTGAAGTAAGGAGTAAGAAATGACCAAATATCAGTGAGACTCTAAAATGAATAAACTGCTCTATCCCTCCAAGTTAAATGGTTCACACCCTACTCATGATGTACAATTAAAACTCAAGTATTCTGTAGCATGTAACTCAGTATGCATAGCCATATCAACAAATGTATATAGCCAAATTCAGTGCTATTCCAAGATCCAAAAAAAAAAAAAAAAAAAAAAAAAAACTTAATGGTGTGAATATTCATACATACGCTTGATATATGATCTCCTGTTCTCATAACAAGGTGGCACACGACTTATGTGTTACATAGAAGCTACATAGATCCCTGTGCCAACTGCCCTACAGCTAAGTGGCTTAATGAAATATGTCAACAAAGGTTTAACGAATTCTAGCATACAAGTTTGAACTGTAAAAACAGGTACAGCGCATGGCACTGAGGATTTTAAGTTTTTGATAATATAGATGTACCTTATTTTGCTATCCAAGGCCTCTCACGTACTGGTCAAGAGTTGTGTTGAATAAGTCACTTCTACACAAGGAAATAAACTAATGTAAAGAGCTCATAAGAGTAAGTAAAAGTTTCTCTAACAGAAAACAAAGATGAATCGAACTGTGAAAGTTTTGCTCAAAAGATGTCATTGCATTCTCACATACACAAATAGGACTGACAATGGCTTGTCCACGGGTTAACCATTAAGACTTTACAATGTATGATTTTGACTATGTACAATAGTTCAAAACTTGTAAATTCTTGATGAATAAACCATGGATTAATTCTAAAAGGCTCCTCCTATCAAATCAAAAAGACATATATAAAACCACAAAATATGTCATATCCCATATAAAAGGTTTATTCAGATCAATATTCCAAATAAACCCTTTG
Source organism: Adenophora triphylla var. japonica (assembly GCA_022495995.1). NCBI lineage: Eukaryota > Viridiplantae > Streptophyta > Magnoliopsida > Asterales > Campanulaceae > Adenophora > Adenophora triphylla. The sequence goes on from JAFEMH010003791.1 coordinate 180,019, forward strand.
TCCCTCAAACAAAACTCTAACCTCTATCTCCCCTCTCATTTTCGTCTCTCCCTTCTCTCTCTCTCTATAACACACACACACACACACACACACTTTCTCTCCAAACCCTAACTCTCTCCCCCCTTCACTCTAGATCTGAAGCAGAAGTTGAAAAATTTTGACTTTGTATTTGCATATTTCTGATGAGAACACTCTAATGCTTTTTGTGCGCGTGAACTACAGTTGCGAAAGGCTAGCGCCTCCATCGCCTGCCTCGCTTTTTTGGTGCGACCGCCTTTTGGTTTTATGGCGGGCAGTTGTGCGCCTTTTAGGCCTGGCGAAGCCTTTCTTGGTTATGGTGAGAGGCGTGAGTAGTCTGACTTTGTCAAAATACATAATAGGCGTAAGTGTAGCATTAAACTAGGTCATTTTGTAATTTTAGTTTAAAGAATTTAACTTACCTAATGAATTGTTATGGGAAAACATGGGGTAAAGATAGCTTGTGCGTGCACGAGAAAGAAAGATATCCATAATTTCTCTCGAGCGATCAAAAGAAAATAAGTGCGATAAAAAAATATTAGAACAGAGACAAATGAGTGGGACAAAAACACTACAAATAGCTTGCTTTATTCTAATTTTTAAAGGGAGGTTTGCAAATTTAATATGTTTACTAATTTACTTTGTTTTTTGGCTTTACTTTGGGTCTCTTTTGTCATTTGGAGTTTTAACTATATCTTATGTTCATTTCTAGGTATGTAATTATACATTTGAAATTATATATTCGAATTCGCCTATTTTCACGCTTTTAAACGACTAATTGTTTACTGATTTGAACATAAGATGTGCCTTTTTGTCTTAAAATTCTCACTTTTGGGTGTTTTGACGGTGTTAAGTTGCTATTACATGTGAATTGTGACCTTTATTTAATGCATTTTTTTTTGTTTTAACATGTTTAAGTTTTGTTTAATATATTTTACGTATATATTATTTTAATATTCCTTTTGTTCTATTTTACCGCATTGCTCCCCTTTCGCCTTTTTTAGGAACTTCTCACCCGCCTCTCGTCTTTCGCCTTTAACAACTATAGCGTGAACGAGAAGGCATACAAGTTGGAAATGAACATTGACAAGTTGCTAAGTTACTGATTCATTATTTGTATTATTTGTGTGATAGTGAATTGAAATTAGAATGAGATTTGCTTTTGTAATTTACTATAGATGAACAATCACATTTTTTTTTTTTGGACTTTTTTGGGGCTTTTATGATTAGTTTGCAGAAGATTGATAATTTTGTATGCATTGATTACATGAGATTGTTAATTTTATGAAAAATATGTTATTTCTAATTCAAAAATAGGTCTTATACGTTATGTATAATACTAATTTTTGTCTTATATTTTATGTATAAGACTAATTTTAGTCTTTTAGTTTAAATAATTTTATATATTCTCTTAAAAACTGAGAAAAAAGTGACAAAATGAGTCTTAAACCTTTAGTATAAGATTTTATTTAGTCTTATACTTAATATATAAAAGTCAATTTTAATAAAATATTTTGAGTTTTTTTTTTCTATAACCGAGAAAAAATGAAAAATGACTTATACCTTTTGTATAAGAGGTGAACTAGTCTTATACGTAAGGTATAAGACGACGAAGGTTTTATTTGGAATATTAGATCTCGACTGGTTTTATTTGGAATATTGATTTGGCCGAAGGGCCCTAGGGTCAGAAGCCCATTTGCCACCCCCGTAAACAAATGTGCACTTAAACCCTTGATACGACCCTTGACAAATTCAACATCTGTCAGGTACATTCAATTTTCACCCATTATTTTAGTCAAAAAAATAAATAAATATAAGAGAAGGTTCATACAAAGAAGTAAATAATCCTCAATTTTCAATCCTTCGCATCTCATTTACACTCTTGAAACTTTTATAAGAAGAAAAAAGAATGTAGAAGGCAAATATCCTTGACCAAGCACTTGGTCATTAAAAAACCTTTCTGTGAGTATAATAACGACTGACCTGATTGGAGTTCCAGGAGTATACAAAGGATTCTTCACAACATATTCAACATATAAGTTATAAATGTATTTCAGAGGCTCTCTAAGATCACCAGATCTTGAGTGTGTGACAAGGATGATCTGCAGAAAAATATTACAATCAGGTTCATTTTTCAAATACTACCAAGTAAAATCATAACAATGCTTGTCATGGCATTAGATAGCATGTGTGTAGAAGGTACATTCAAAGGCATTATATATTTCCAGTTATCAGTTGAATATAGCGAATGACAAGATTTGATATCTCTCCTTCTACAGCTCGTGATTAAAATTAAACAGGTGATAACTATTATAAAATCTACAAGGAGCTGGCTTTAACTGCTGAAGTAGTCAATTAAAAAATCAAACAGAACACCTGTTTACTAAACAACAGTGGAAGAGAAAGAAATGATGATTTAGAAAAAACATAAACAAAAGATAATGTAAATTATCAAAGAGATCCCAACTTTACCTTAAACAAATACTCATTCCATCTAACCCTATTGTCCATTTTAGTTTGTCCCAAAAGTCCCATCTCTTAAGTTTAAGCTATAAATTACCGAATTCTCTCATTTTTTTCTTTATTTCAGAAGTCAAGTTATCTCTTTCGTATCATGCAGATAAATGTCTGATATAGTAAAATCAACTATCATCTATTATCATACAAAAATTGAATATTTTTTCATATTTTTAAACCACCAATCAGTTCAACAAATGTATTTCGCGTCTTATCCTAGTTGATAAATTAACCACATTGAGACATTGGAAGTAAAATAGTGGTGTCACTGGTATCAACTAAAGGACTGAAGTGAATTTAATTTTGAAGCTGATAACATAATGGCTCTTTTTCAATAGGTAAAGTACCTCAGTAATGGAATAGAGTGGTAATTTGGGAGTAAAATATCCTACCTAATCTCTCCATTTAACATGTTTTAAAATTATGTACTCTTTTAAACTAAGTAAATGCTAACTAGTTAACTTTCAGCCAAAAAAAGTAGGAAGAAAGATCTATATTTCATTCATGTAAGATAACAAACCACTGGCAAAAATCCCAAGTTTCAGCAGAAAAAGTAGGATAAGAAACCATCTGACGAACAAATTAAAATGAAACGGTGGAGGCGCTAGGTTCACACCCAGTGAATCACCAAATAATTGGATCAATGATCAATCCAACCTAGCCACCACCCTATCTCATTTAAAAGAGTATAATCATACTTCCCTTTCGACATGATATGAAGCAATCTTTTCTAGCCTAAAGCAGCGCCAAGTGTTCCTAAACCTCCACAAACCTACAAGTTGTAATCCCTCAACAACAACAACAACAAAGCCTTAGTCCCAAAATAATTTGGGGTCGGCTAACATGAATCCTCATATGTAATCCCTCAACCCTCGACAAAATTATTACTACCTCCGTCCCAAATTAAACTTCTTAGTTTGACTATACACGGTTATTAAGAAAAAGTAAATGTTGTGACTATGAAAAGTAAAGTGGGAGGGAGAAAGTTGGTAGGGAATAGTAAGTGGGTTGTTATTGTGAGTGTAGCAAGTGAGTCCCATTGTCCATTTTAGGAATAAAGCAAGCTATGAACCTTAAACTGGGACAGACTAAAAAGGAAAGTAAGAACCTTAAACCGGGACGGAGGCATAGTTATTAAAAGCGCGCCTAGGCGCGCGCCTAGGCTCCGGGCGCAGAGAGGCTCAGCTTTGGAGCCTGGATTGTGCTAGGCGAGGCTCTGTTTCATAGGCGAGGGATTAGGCGCGCCTAGGGCTGAAGCCCGAGCCTTGATGGTGTGCGCCTAGGCTCCGGGCACAATAATTGACCACAATTAAATCGTAATTAAACCTAATACGCGACTAATACTCTTCTCTGCCACGACTCTCTCACGTACACGTGTCATAACTCTGTATAAGTAGCGATCACTAGGAACTCCTTCAAACTAACAGCGACCACCTACGCCGACCTGGGTAAAACTCCGGCGATCTCCCTGATCACTTGATGTTGTATGTATACTATATTTTTAGTATAGTATACATACATTTATGACATATAACGTATGTTTGTGCTTGTTTCTTTTATGCTTATAATGTATGATTGATTTACTACTTGCATTTGATTTATTGCTCATCTTGATGTCGTATGTATACTATATTTTTAGTATTTTAAGGCATTTTTGCATCTTCACTCGGGCGCGCGCCCGCCTTGCGCCTAGGCTCCGGGCACACCTTTTGCGCCTTGGTGCGCCTTGGGCCTTTAATAACTATGGACGGAGGGAGTACAAGTTTGTTACTTAAAGTGCGTTATTTGAAGCTGAAATGGAACAACTTTTTAATGAAAAAAAACCCTATTTCATGATGAAACTTGATCAATCAATCTATATACGTGGTTAAATCTCCCTCTTATTCCAGTGTTAAAGGGAACATCAGACTGAAAGCACAGAGCCAAAGCCGGTAAAAAAACAATAATAACCCTATCTTACAAATGGCAATGTTTAAGAGGCGAAGGCTATGCTGCAACTCTTGGATGTCCACTCCCCTCCAAATGTCATTCAGTCGGTTTGAAACCATTTCTAGACGGTATCAGTTAATCACTTTCCTTCAAAACAGGTCCTGAAATCTTTAGCCTTTACAAATAATCTAAGCTTCTTATGGGCCAAGTAATGGTAAAGGATATATGCTGTCATATGAAAAAAAATGGTAAAGGAAATATGCTGAAGAGTTTTATTTGTAAAATGACGGTAAAGGTATTTTTGGTGATGTAAGGTTAAGTCAAACAGGTAATTATCGAAAATGTTCATTTCACTTTACAAGGAATCAGAAGCAGGAAAAAATTATAAAATATTTAGCACTCTTGCAGGTTGTGAGTATGAATAAATGATATGCTTTACTAACCTTTATACCAGATGGACTCTCCATGAAACTTAGTTTGTATGTGTTTGTGCGAAAGCTATGAAAGGAACACCCTTGTCCTGGTAACTGAGGCACCCCAAGATTTCCCTTCTCAACGCTGCCCAGAAGAAATAACATCATGGAAAAAGAGAACATATATAGATATAATAGCTATGTTAAATACCATAAACCACCAACAATTATACTAAGAACTGCATGCAGGACCCCCAAGATTTCCATTCTCAACGCTGCCCAGAAAAAATAACATAATTGGAAGTTCAATGATTTTAACCTAACAATTTTGAAAATAAAATCTACTAAAGAAAAATGTAATCAAATATATCCTAGTGTAGGAACTAGGAACCAGAACAAAAACTTAGATAGCTCATCCACCATTGTCTAGATTGACAATTATCAACTACCGGAGTAAAAGGAGAGGAGAAATTTGAAAGATGCTAGTGAAGTAGGGGGTTAGGGTCCATGCCAAAGAGGAGTTTCATATATGCTCCATCCATTCCATTCACAATCAAGGCGTCAACAATTGAAATATAAATTGTTTACAAGGTACACATGTATCTTTATAGTAGCCACTATGAAAACCTCTGGACTATCCAACAAAAAGAAAACTTATGCCCTCCTAGAGTAGAACACGATAGAAAGTGGAAACACAGTAGATCAAATTATTGGCATAGTGATCCAACTGATTACCAATGCAACTGGAACCTCTAATTTTGTAAATTAAACGACTATAGATGCATTCAAGCACAAAATATAACAAATTACTGAGTATGTTTAACAGGATAACAATAAATTAATCATGGCAGAAAGACAGAATGAGGTAGGAACCCAAACCTAGAAGGATCCATCTTGGCAGCTAGGGATTTTAGTGAGAAGAGTAGACCAAACATAAGCTTGTGATCCTGGAGAGAATCGAGGGTACGGAGAGGGCGATTCCATTCCCTGTAAAGTAGACAAATCCCATTCCGATTGAAGACGTACATCATGTGTGCATTGTTTCCCGACACCGTCGGTGGCGGCGGCGAAGGGCTGATTTCTGATCCTCCGAAAAATTGCATTTTCCCACCGTATTTCCAAATCAACTGAGATCAAGCTTCTGCAGCACCAAAAGCTTCACTTCATAATCGAATTCAAATTGTTCTAACGAACGATTTAGTCGATGGAAGTTTCCATGATAAGCAATTGGAGTAAAAAAAATTAGACTATTTCAAAATTGATTGAAGATCGTTAAGCACTAACTGGTGGAGGGACAAATTAAGCCCTAATCGAGAGAGAAGAATCTGGATAAATAGAGTGTTGCTATTGACACCCACAGTAAAATCTCTTCTTTGTACTCCTTCCGCTCCGACCAGAAATTATTTTCTTAAAAAAAATTGTATAACGTGAATATAATAATTTTGCCAAAAACTTATAAAAAATGCTTCTTTTTTTTTTTGTTATGCTTAACAAAAAACGTGTTTTAAGAATCCGCTCTCACCCCTCTCTCTCTAAACGGTAATCTCTCTCTCTCTAAACGTAAACAGATCTCTTCTCTCCGTCTTCCTCACCAAGCTCTCTCTCTCTCAAAAATCCATTCACCGGCGACCTCAATTCACCGGCGATCTCAATCACCATTTCTCTGTGCATCGAAACAACGTCCCAATCCCTTCTCTACAATCGCCCATCACCAAGCTTCCCTTCTCCGGCCAAACTTTCACCCAATTCCATCCCAACCAAGCTTCCCAATCAATCGGCGACCTCAATCAAATCAATTAGAGAGAATTAGTGATACTCATTGATGTATGATGCCAGGAATGAGAACGAACCAGCAGCATCAGACGAAGGTCGAAGGCTTCCTAGTGACCGGAATCAATGGAAAAGTCTCCGGCAGGGAGATTGGAAGGAGAGAAAGCGTCGAGGGTGCGCCGGCTTGGAAGAGGCACTTAACCGCCTCCGTGCGGCCAGGAATGAGAAGACAATTTTGGTTTTGTTACTGGGAATCTGGTGGATGCTTTGGTATTTGATATGCCGGTCTAGTGTAAAGTAATGCCAGTTTGTTTATTTTTGACTACCAGTTTATGTGTTTTGAGTGTCAGTTTGAGAATTTGATGTATTGGTGGATTGGGTAATTAGATGTCAGTGTATGTGTTTTGGAGTGCCAGTTAGTGTATAATAGAGTGCCAGTAAGTGTGTAACTGAGTGTCAATGTATTTTTTGAATGCCAGTTCTTGTAATTTTGATTGCCAGTCCATGTTTTTTTGAATGCCAGTTCATGTTTTTTTGAATATCAGCAAAAATAATTATCAGTGTTTTTTAGTGCCAGTATATGCATTTTTGAGTGCCAGTAAATGTGTTTTCAAATGTCAGTCCATGTATTTTTGAATGCCAGTGCTTGTATTTTTGAGAGCCAGCAAAAATATTAGTGTAACAAAGTGCCAGTGTTAGTGTAACAGAGTGCCAGTGTGAAGAGTGTCAGTTCATGTATTTAAAAGTGCCCGTGTAAAAAGTGTCAGTTTCAGTTTAACAAAGTGCCAGTACCAGTTTACACTGGCACTTTGTTAAACTGGTACTGACACTTTTTTCGCTGGCACTTTGTTACATATGCACTGGCACTTTGTCACACTGGCAGTTTGTTAAACAGGCACTGGCACAAACGGGGAAACCATTAATTACGAAAATACCACCGTTTATTTTGAACATGGTTGCCAGTAATTACAAAATTGCCACCGTTTATTTTGAAAACACGTTTTTCCTTATCTTAAGAAAAAACTAGTTTTTTATAAGATCAACTCATTTTTGATTGATTTAATTATTCGAATAAATTTTTAAAATTTGTTATTGATAGGGGAATTTTTTTCTCATTCAATTCTTTTTTAAAATTTTATTTACAAAAAAATGACTTACTGTTCAAAGTTTTGCCCGAAATGTCCCACTTTTTGTAAATCGCGACACCGTGAAGTGATTTTAACATTTTTAATTTTAAACTTGCCAAACCATTTAACGAGTTTATTTATTTTTTATTTTCATTAATTATTTTCTGTAATATTAAAAAACAAATTCCAAATATTAAAAAACAAATTTCAGGAAAATTAAACTCGCCATTTCATTTGGCGAGTTTAAACGAAAATTAAATGAACTCGCTAATTCAATTAGCGAGTTTAAAGGAAAGGTGAACTCGCCAATTGAATTGGCAAGTTTGTAAAAATCAGAAATCCCACCAGCAGCTACCAGTTTGTTGTCCACCTGCAAAACATATACACAAACAACAAAACCATCAAAACTCATGCATACAACAACAAATATAGAAACAAACTAAAAAAACTTTCAAAAAACAAACAAATAGATTACAAAAATATTGTAATATACTACAAATACAAAAACTACTAAACTAATCAAATCTCACTTCTTCTTCCTTTTTTTCGTATGTTTTATCATATGTAGATGGAGTGAATTTGTTTACCGGATGTCGCGACCTAGACCCCTTTCTTATGTCAGTCTGTCTCTGAAATTCCTCCCTCTGAGGCTGTGTAATGCCCTCAAAGTAAGTCCCACCAGAAGAAGTCGAATTCGGATCGGAGAAGGGTTGGAACAATGCTCCCACTCCCACTCCCACTAAATTGACTTTGAGTCTACTGTGACCATTCAAATAGCCCATCATCCTGGGTCTGGGCTTGAGGCTCTAGCTGTGGTTGTGGGTCGATGTGAGGCTCTGGCTGCGGCTCTGGCTCATCATGTAAATCCATCCCCGGCTGTGCCTGTTTGGGTGCACGATGTCCACGTCTACGAGGCTGTCTAGGTGCCACACCTTGGGTGCGATCAACTGGTACTGAAGGTGCTTCAGCCTCAAGCCGTTGCTGCTCTCTCACATGCGTGAGAGTGTGTCTGACAATCCTCCGCACCTCAAACTGGGACGGAAATGGCGGACTTTGCTGCTCCTCATCCCTAGTAATGCCAGCTTCATTTGTCACATGAACATGATGTAAGTTTTGTACCTGTTTTTATAGCATAAATTATGAGAATGAGACATAATTTAATAATTCGAAGTAAAAGAAGTAAGGTGATTATTATGAGAACAATTTAAGAAATGCTTACCAAACCCTCCAAGAAAGGGGGCATCGTCCGTAACCAATCTCCTCTACATGAACTGGGTTCTGGACAAACATGCACGTGATCCTCTTATACCAAATCATGTAAGGATGCGTATAATGCATGGCATGAACCCCCATCTGCCCGTACACCACTCTATCCCGTCGTTGTTCCCAAGCTGCTATAAATCACTGGTGTCGGGAACCCCAAACGACATGGCTGTTCCCACGGCGGTCAATCCTGTGCAACTCCTCCCCTGTGTCACACGGTTCTGTGATCCCCTACAGCATGCCGAACTGCCTCAACACGCGATCAGGGTGGTGCCACTCTACCTTCTCAAAACAGATCAGAGGGACTCTAGACCTCCAAACAGCCTCTCCCTGACGGCAATAAGCTGGAGCCTGTCGATCTTTGTATGGCATCCACACAACCTGATCATCCTTCAAGTATGCTAGCTGGTCTCGATAGCTGCGAAGGTTGTGTGCAGTAACATACTTCAGAGATAACCGTCCAATCCACCTCAAATTCAATAAATGGAGAAGTATAAGTCAAAAGTTTCAATATGTAGTAGGTGACATTAACATTTCAGATGGAAAACTTGTTAATAAATGTATACCTGCACCCCAAAGGAAGGTTGCCTTGATCCTCATTTGGCCTAAAAGAAATAGGTTGCGTACATAGCAACATATCCCATGCCCAAAGTTGTATCAAAAAAAAATATGAAATACTATTAAAACATATGATTTCAAATTAAAAAAAAAGAGAGAGAGAGAGATCAAGATCATAACGTTTAATTAAAATGTTATAGCATACCTGCAGAATATTTAGAAATCCACCACACTGGCTAGTGTTGGGGTGAGTGGCAGAGCAAAGTTTCTATATAAAAAGGCTAAGCATGCACTACCCCAGCTGCACATATGTATCCTCTCAATATCTCTAAGTAAAGAGGGATAAAACAGCTTCACCTTGCTGTTAGTACGATCTGGCATCACATTAGCCCCAAGGGCTATCAAAATATAGGCACGCGTATACCTATCAACTAAGTGGGTGGGGGAATCAGCGGGAAGGCTACCAAACTCAGAAAATTGTGTCCTCGACCACTTAATCTTTAAACTACTACCATCAAATGTTGCATCAGGTGGAACAGTACCTAGAAGCTCCGCACATAAGACTCGCCAATCTGGAAGCGCAGACAAATCTGAATCAGTAACGGGTAACCCATCAATCGGCAACCCCGACAGCATCCCGATATCTTCTAATGTGATGGTCATCTCACCAATAGGGAGGTGGAAAGTATGGGTTTCCGGGCACCATCTCTCAATCAACGCCTCAAATAATGCCCAGTCATACTGCACTCTCCCGATGAAATGAACTCCTAACCACCCAGCCATTGCTAATCTCTCCTGGATAACGGGAGCTATAACATGTGGCACGGTTGCACCACGACGAAATGATAAACTCAAAACGTCACGATTTGCCCAAATATATCGGGCTCGGTGGGAGTGCTGTAAAGTCAACACTGAAGGATCAAAGGGCCCAGGATCAACAAAAGTATCCATTTGTTAATCAAAACAACACAAACACAAGTATTATTTTGACAAATCAAATACTCTAGGAAGTGTTATGTTCACAAATCATTTGCGTTGATAGAAATATGGTGGTGCTCGTAAAACTGTCATAATTACTCATCCAGATACTCATGAGGAGTTCAGACTGGATAGGACTGATGCATATGGGGATAGTGCATACTGCAATTGTTGCCTAGTCTGGTTTGTGAACTTTTTGTATAGATTGTCTGAAATGGTTCAACTCTGTTTAACAAGCACTGTGTACTGGATATATTAAGCACGTTAATAGAAATGCCTAATACCATTTCTACACTAGACAGTAATCCTTAACCTCAACTAGGCTAATTAATCAACTTAAATCCATAACAGAATACATAAACCACAGAAAAATCAATCAAAAACACATCAAAACATCCAAAATTCGTTCCATTTAAACCTAAAATGACCAAATTCATACTCAAACCTAAATTCTAAATTCACAAACACAACTCATTCTAACCTTCAAAAAATGAAAATATGGGGAAGAGAATGAAAACTTACTTAACAATTTTGAAGAATCACTGAATCTGAATAGAGGGGCTTTGAATTTGGATGTCTTGAAATCGTTCTTCCTTCTCTCTTCTTCTTCCTTGGTTTTTTTTTTCTTTCTTCTGTCTGTCTCGTAAACTCGCCAATTGGGGATCTGAAAATTACTTATGAACTTGCCAATTCAATTGGCGAGTTCACCTTTCCTTTAAACTCGCTTATTGAATTGGCGAGTTCATTTAATTTTCGTTTAAACTCGCCAAATGAAATGGCGAATTTAATTTTCCTGAAATTTGTTTTTTAATATTTGAAATTTGTTTTTTAATATTACAGAAAATAATTAATGAAAATAAAAAATTAATAAAATCGCTAAATGGTTTGGCGAGTTTAAAATTAAAAATGTCAAATTCGCTTCATGGTCTAGCGATTTACAAAAATTGAGACATTTCGAGCAAAAGTTTGAACAGTAAATCATATTTGAAAATAAAATTTTAAAAAAGAATTAAATGAGAAAAAAATTCATGATAGGGTGTATAATAATATATCGATAACAAATTTTAAATTGTTAATAAAATAATTAAATCAAAATAAAATAATTAATTAAAATACCTTTCGTATTAACAAAAAAGCGGAAGAAGATCATTTCGTAACAAAAAAGCGAAAGATCATTTTGGAAGATCATTTCGTAACAAAAAAGCGGAAGAAGATCATTTCGGACGGATACACGTATGTGTAGATGCTCTTAAGAAATGAAACAAAACCAAATAAATAAATTTAAACATGTACTAAAAAGAATTAAATTGCAGAAAAGTAATGGAAAACACATCATTTATTAACCATTTGCAAAAAAGATAGTCAAAAACCCAACTCCCTATTGTTCATCTAATCTGGCAAATCTTCAATAAGTAAATACAAAGAGAACTGAAATGCTGTAATCCAATACAAAAAAAAAAAAAAGAGTTATAGAAAACTGAACAATTTCTAGTTAAACTTCAGGAGAAAAAAAATTATGGACAACTTCAAAATACTGCCAGTCAACGAAGAACAAAAACATCCAAGACATCAGATCTCCCACTTCTTGAGCTCCATGCCATCTGGAGGGGTTCCTTCGACCTTCTTTGCACCCACTTCTTTCCAGTTTGTCGACAGCACTGTCCCATTCGACTCAACCTGGTCGATTGCAACACAAAAGTAGGAAATATGAGACGAAAATAGTGAATAATTGGGGCTATGAGCAACAACAAATATGAGAAGTCAATGCTCCAAGTAGGATATCTAATGAACCAACTAGCTCGAGCTGGGCATAGTCAAGCTCGGACATGATCCATCTAGGTATAAACTACCCCGGTAATTCTTGGTCGAGTAGCTCAGCAATCAGGTATGTATATGTGTATATATATATGTATGTATGTGTGTATATATGTCTAATATGTGAAAATATATGTGTAATATGTATAATATGTGTATATATGTATATACATATATATACCCCAAAGTTCCAACACTTCTATTAGGACGGAGGAGGATTATTATGTTCTAATTTGCACTTGCAGTAACATAGTGTCTGGTGAACCAGCTGCCACTCACTAATATATGCATTTATTCATTGGGAGTTTAGTTAAACACTACTCTTCCAGAACAAAGTGATAATTTTGTTTAGTCAAACACTCGGCAATCAAAAAGTAGTATATCTAGTGAACCAACCTGCTACTCATTTATAACAGGGGTAATTTTGTTTAGAGAGTGAACTAAACTTTCGTTCACCAAGCTGAAAAGAGAAGTAGTCTTAAATGAAGCAATTTTAGAGTTTCCCATGATCAGGTAGGTCAACACGCTTATAATATACGTTCGGGTCGGGTACGGTAGAGTGGTAGACATCCATAAAATCATCCTTTTCGTCGTAAAGGATGACAGATATGAGTCATTTTCATCCAAAAAAAAAAAAAGCTGAAAAGAGTAGTAGTCTTAAATGAAGCAATTTTAGCCTTACAAAAGATTTCCTCATGGCTCTTCTAGTATCCTCATCAGCATCTGAATATATCTCCCGGAAAAATTTGTTCAAAGCTGCATCTCCATCAAGTTTTTCATCTTTCTCCTGATACAGGATATCCAGTCAGTCACCCACAATTTGGAAAACAAGTCCCATACTAAGACGGCAATAATCATGTACCTCTTTTTTCACTTCCGCTTCAAGTTTATCCCAGTCTGTTTTCGATTTTGAGGAAGGGTAAGTGGGTCTTTGAAAAGCTGTAAAGGGGGGAAATTAGGATATCAATTACTCAAGATGAGATTTTAACATAGGCAGTAGGAAAGCAACAAGAAGACGGATATTATAGCCTATAAAAACATACAGCTGGTTCGACTCATAAATTACATAGAAAAGAAAAAAAAAATATACTCCATCCATCGCTAAAGAATATCCATTGTCAAAAAACATTTGTCCCTCAACGACTTTCCTTCCTTTAAGAAGGTTAGTAAATTCATCTTTAGCAAATATCTGTTCAATAGCAAGTATATAAGGTGGATAGTAAGGGGTTTCTGTATATGTGCTACCAAGAGTCAACTTCTTTTATTTTCTTCAAGTCAAACACACTCGTTTAGGGATGGAAGAAGTACTTAAAAGTCCAACTAGAACTGTTTAATCTACAAGCCAACCAAACCAAGTTACCGTGTCGAAGAGGGAGTCTTATATACTTTTGCTTTTTACTCTTATTTTCTTCTTTTACAATTCATTGTAGTCAGCAAACATATTTCTCTTTGTTCATCTCTTCTCTATCACAAGCCAAAAAGGTAATTGGTCCAGTGTCTTCAATCTCATTTCAAACCGTATATTATAAGTATGTTGACCTACCTGATGATGCATTAATCTTCTGTACGACCAAATTGTCTCTGCTAAATTCAAGCGATGTCCATTGTATAGCTTCAGCTTTAGCAAGACGAATTTCAATCTTTGTTGAAAGAACTTCATATTTGCACTTTGCAGGAACTATCTGTAGATGTTGAAAAGAATAGCATAAGAAAGATGATAAATTAAAAACACCAACATCTACGCAAGTATTCTGAATCATAATATAGAGAAATTTAGCACACTATAAACGGTGATCCCCCTTTGTTGATCTAGAAGGGGATCGTAGCTACACATGTATTGAGCAAAATATTAACTTAAGTCATAGCCTATTTTGATAATGAGAAAAGCTATTTGAAAATTAATTCCTCATCACCTTCCCAAACAAGCGAGGTTGAAAGTTGTATGCATCTTCGCCAGGCTTTTCGATGGTCACACTAAGCTGTAAGAAACAACATTAAGAGGAATCTGTAAATAAGACCATCTTTCTTTAGGAAGTAGATTGGATACTAACTGTAGAATAGTGCATGCAACACATATAAATGGCAGAAGATAAATAGAGCTTCAACATACTATTTGTTCGCCGAAGTCAACTGCAACACATTTAGCTGGTATACCCTTAGCAAATATGGTGACAACCACCTCCTCTGGTTTCTGAAAAAATTCATGCCTGCAGATGTATCATATCTTATTAGATGAGTTGGTATACCCTCAGCACTTACATGACAATCTCTTAATTTTGTTCTCAGATTCACCAAAAAAATGTGAAAATTAAATATATGGGCAATGTTTAATGGATCATTACAGTTAGGTGAAGGCTAACAAGAGTTTTAAAGATTTTTCATTGGAAACCTCTCTAATGCGTTAAGAACATTCACAAATGTAATGATGGGTAGTCAAGTTTAGACACTTTGAAAAAGTAGATCTTCAAGGTGTTCCAACGCCCAAGCACACAGGTTAGAAAGACAAGTAGTATCATTTTGGTTAGATATGGTTCAATCAGTTATGCACTTGCACTAATAATAACCACAATTAAGATCTACACATCAAAATCAAGATAAAATTTATAAGCAGTTCTATAATAAAAGAGCATACCCTTAACCCTCAAACAAGCAGTATTACACGGACACTAAAAGGTACTCCCTCCATCCCAAAATGAGAGTTACATCGGACACATCAAACTGTTTTAAGGATATACATTTACTTGCGTATACCTTCATGCAAATAAATGTATATCCTTACAAATGAGCAATGCTAGGGGCACAAAATGCTATAAGAAGAATGGCCTAACAGTTTCATGCCATCTTTTACAAATGAGTAATGCTAGGGGCACAAAATGATAAGAAAATCTTGCTCAGAAAATTTTATTTGGCAATCATTGATTGGTGTTGAAATCATTTAACACTTGGGCCCAACAAACATTCAATCAATGTTTGACATCTAGGATTTTCTGAGCAAGATTTTGTGACCATTTTGTGCCCCTAGTATTCCTCTTTACAGATATCATTATAGCAAAAGAGCATGGAACAAAAAAATGATTAGCACGTATCAAACAAGCACCAAGAGATTTCTAAGACTAGAAAAGGCGCCAGTTAGAGATCTCTAGCTTACTTATTTGGTGAAATGAAAGGCTAATAATTTTCAATGTCAGAGAAATTTTTGCTTTCTCTTTTCACTTTTATTTATCTTTTTTTCTCCTTAATCATAGAAACTTTAATGCAAGATAATTGAATGCGTCCCAATAAGCTCTGTCCTACTTCCACAGTGTAGGTCAGGGTTATGCCATCCAGAAAGCTCACATGAATAAACATTCAACAAGTGCATTTTTCTGACACTACAATGGACAAATATATCAAGACTAAATACATGAGGAGAATTTCTTAACTGTGGGAAGTAAAGAGACTCTCAAACCCATATACCCAAATTAACATCACAACAAGGGCAGTAGAGTTCCAAACCTGTATTTTGGTTTGGCTGGTGACACAGTGGTCCTGTATTTTGGTTTGGCTGGTGACACAGTGGTTACCGCACCGGAGATGTCACTAAATGGTGGAGAGTCTTTTGGAGTAGCATCAGCTTTTTCAAGGAGTTGAGAAGCAGTGGGAGCAATATCAGATGAATGCCTTGTTAACTCACCAGCTTTTTCTGTGTTAGCAAAAATATCCATTAACTGACAGATGCATACATACGCAAGACACTGTTAATATGTCCTTTTTTAACTTCGTGAATTACATAAATACTTCTAACATAAGGCAGTTTAATGTAGACAAAACATAAGAGAAGAACTGGTACACGTTATTTGTGAATATCATGGTCAACAACCATATGCAGGACTCGTCAACAAATATTAGCTCAAAACATAGAAAAATACCTGCAATGGCCATGTCACATTTTTCAATCCAATTAGTGAATCTTTTATCTTCTGTAGCCAAAGAAGCACCAGATTCAAAAGTTGCAGCTTCCTCTGTATTAGCAAAAATATCCATTAACTGACAGATGCATATGTACACAAGACACTGTTAATATGTCCCTTTCTTAACTTCATGAATTACATAAATACTTCTAACATAAGGCAGTTTAATGTAGACAAAACATAAGAGAAGAGCTGGTACACGTTATTTGTGAATATCATGGTCAACAACCATATGCAGGACCCGTCAACAAATATGAGCTCAAAACATAGAAAAATACCTGCAATGGCCTTGTCACATTTTTCAATCCAATTAATGAATCTTTTATCTTCTGGAGCCAAAGAAGCACCAGATTCAAAAGCTGTCTTGGCAGTCTGAAATTCTTTGGGCCTGAAACAGGCTGTGCTGTAAACACAAAAGGGTTGTAATTACCAAGTAAAATTGAAATTGGTATAAGTATGCAGCAAATGGGAACCATGGTAAAGGTGTTAAAACTAGGATCACTGCATTTAGCTCAAAGAGTTACCGGTGGACAGAATAAGAAGTGTTTTATCGTGTCACAAGATATGCAAGGATGAATAAAACAAAATCTAAACAAGTGTACCTAATAGATTTTTTTTCCAATCACTGACACTTGATACCTAGAGCATGGTTCAAGGATGTACACCTAGGACCAAAAAGGAACAGGGAAGTCACCATTGTAATTATTCAACAGACCAGATAATTCTACAGGAAAGGCAAACACTAATCAAACCAGTGTAGTAAGTCATTTAGCTTAGAGCAAAGCTAGGGGCACAAAAGAATTTTACAAAATTGTGGATACAGAATGAGTTGGCAGTTTTTGATTGGATTCTTAATTAATGAATAGTGGGACCTGCAATCACCATATCCTCCATTCAAACATTGCCAAATCATTTTGTTTCCAAAATTTTGTGAAGTTCTTTTGTGACTTTAGTATTACTCTTTAACTTAAGGGTGCTGTGCAATTTTCTCTTGATAGCAGATTTCACTAACAAAGGATCAACACCAAAACAGTATAAAACATAGCCAGCACTATAAAAAGGTAGCCTTACAGATCACTTCTTCCACCAGAATAGAGGTGGGTAATTAAAAGTAGTCATACATTAGAAATCATAGATATACTCTCGGTCAATATACCACTATTCTTAGTTTTTAGAATGCCAAGTTAGTAATCCTCATGAATTTTTAAAAATTGCTATTGAAAGTATTCTTAATGGTGAATCAATAACAATTTTCAGAGTATCATGACGATAATTAATTTGTCTTGATTTTTGTCTAATTTCAAGATGACCATTGAAATTAAAGAGGGGACTATCATCTTCCATAAAGGAGGGAGTATATGTAAGAAGAAAACATTAGTTTGTAAATCTATTTTACATTACATGATTCACCAATTAGATACTTGAAAGCATGTCATTCCAAAATCATAACAAATTCTTCACAGTTGGTATGTAAATTCAAGTATATTGTCTGCCAAAAACCAAATAATATCCCGAGGATTATTTAAGAATCATTGATGAGGGGATTTGATTGGACTTTATTCCAACTTATGTACAGTTTCATATTCATGAAAAGGAGGTTTCATACTGTTTACTTTAGTGACAAAGGATACTTCCTTAATCTTGTGAAAATTCAAAGCATAATTAATACTGATATGATTCTCAAATATAGGACAATCACGATGAAAATTAAATTGAAACAATGCCAACTAGGAGACTGAAACATGAAGAGGATTCAGGCACAAACGTGTATATTTGAGAACAGGGTCATTAGTTAACAAAGGCGCTCACCCTTTCCTCGGATATGCCTTCGACATTGAAGGATCCAACTCAATTGCTTGGTTTGCATCCGAAACAGCTTCTGCTCAAGAATGGCAATTAGCTCATAGTCAGACTCACAAGTATTTTACTTGTCGTCAAGAATTAAAAATAAGTAATGCTATTGATCAATAACAAGAAAATTAGAACATAATCAAAAGCACTACAAGCTCGAAATATAAAACAATTTTTCATAGTTGACATCATCATTGTCAAAACAGTATAAATGCAATAAGTATTGTACTAAACATTTTAATTATTATTACATCTATATGATGTAAACACAGCGGAAATCAACAAGATAAACGAACAATTCAAGGGAACGTTCGACCTTAATTCGAATCCACGAACAAAGGATTTGATAAGAAATCAATCAGATCTCTTCTGCAAGCCAATTAAGACTTAAAGGTTGAAAACCCAAATTGCTAAGCAATCGTAAATTGATAATAATAAAGTTGTTTGTAAACAATAACATAGAAAGTATTTATACTACCTAGGAAAGCTGAAAAACCTAATTAAAACGAAATTAGAAAAACACCAAAAATTACCCCTAAGTAATTGTTTAAGAATCCTAATTGAAAAAGGAAACAAAACTTCAATTCCCAACTTGCACTTCCTGTTGCACCAAAAACGCAGAAAACTTGCAATCTTCCTCCAAGGCTTGATCAACCAATACTTGTGCTACATCATTCTCCCACTTTAAAAGGATTCGTCCCTGAATCCGTATCCACATAAAGAGGATCAGCCGGGTAAAATCAACCAAATCTGCAACATTAAAAGTAGGAGAAATATTCCACCCATCCGGCAAGTCCACCACATATGCATTATCATTGATCTTCTCCAAAATCTTGCAAGGACCAATTTCTTCTGATGAAGCTTGCTACAGGTACCTTGAGGAAAACGTTCTTTGCGCAAATAAACCATAACCATGTCTCCCACAGAAAACACCTTGTGACGACGTCGCTTGTCAGCCTCTTTCTTATACTTAGCATTAGATTCCTCAATATTCTTCTTCACCTCAGCTTGAACAGTATCAATCATTTCTGCCATATTCTTAGCCGCAACACTATAACCAGGTAAGCTAGGCAAAAGAACCAAATCAAGAGTATGAGTAGGAGCCCTCTGATAAACAATCTCGAATGGAGTCATCTTTGTAGTCCTGTTGGTCATATTGTTGAATGCAAATTCAGCAGTTGTCAACACCAAGTCCCAATTCTTGGGATGATCACTACACAAACAACGAACCATGCTACCCAAAGTTCTATTGACCACCTCTGTTTGTCCATCTATTTGTGGATGAAAAGAACTACTAAACTGCAAACATGTCTCAAAAATCTTTCAAAGAGTACGCCAAAAGTGACTCAAAAACTTCGTATCACGATCAGAAGTAATAGTCTTTGGAACACCATGCAAACGAACAATCTCTTTGAAAAATAATCATGCAATATGAGCAGAATCCGCAGTCTTTCTACAAGGAATAAAATGAGCTATCTAGGAGAAACGATCAACCACCACAAAAACAGAATCATTGGACCTTTGCGTTCGAGTTAACCCAAGCACAAAGTCCTTAGAAATATCCACCCATGGCTTATCAGGAACTGGCAATGGAGTATACAATCCAGTATTCTGTGACTGCCCCTTATTCATCTGACAAACCATGCACCTTTGCACAATCTTATAAGTATCCTTACGAATTTGTGGTCAAAAGTACTTCTTTGTAACTAACTCGACTGTATTATCACGCCCATGATGTGTATCCTTAAGAATTTGTGGCCAAAAGTACTTCTTTATAACTAACTCGTCTGTCTTATCACGCCCATGATGTCCATCACGATGAATCTCAAAAATAAGACTCTCAAGGACAGAACCCTGCGAAATACTAATACACAATCTATTTTTGTAGAATAAAAACCCATCTTGCAACAAAAATAAACCAACTGAAACCCCATCACGACACTTGGCCCATTCTTCTGCAAAATCCGCATTTGTCTCATATATGTCCTTCAAACACTCAAATCCAATCACCACATTCTGCATAGTAATCAACAAATTTGCCCTACGACTCAAAAGCATCGGCTACCTTATTATGTTATCCACTCTTGTGTTGAATAACAAAAGTGATTTGTTGCAAATAAGCCACCCAACGAGCATGCATACGATTAAGAGATTTCTGACCATTCATATATTTCAAAGCCTCATGATCAGTATGAAGAATAAACTCATGATGAAGTATATACTGTTCCCAATGCTTAGCCTGAACCACTGCATAAAACTCAAGCTCATAAGTCGTCCACTTCCGTTTTGACTCTTCTAACTTTTGGCTCATAAAAGCAATCGGCCTCTTTTCTTGTATCAAAACAGCCCCTATCCCAATCACAGATCAGTCTCAAGCTCAAAAAGCTTAGAAAAATCCGGTAAAGCCAATAATGGAGCATTAGTCAATTTCTCCTTAATCAAAGCAAAACTAGCAGCCGCCTCATTACCCCCCCCCCATAGAAATTTCTCTTTTTTCATGCACTCAGTAATCAGGGCTACAATAGTGCTGAAATTATGAATAAAACGACGATAGAAAGTAGCAAGGCCATGAAAACTGCGAACCTCACTAACAGTTGTAGGTGTAGGCCAATCACGAATAGCTCGAATCTTATCCTCATCCACATGAATACCATTGCAGAAACAATGTATCCCAAGAATAATAGTTTATCAAGCATAAAACTACTTTTCTTGAGATTTATATACAACACCTTCTCTCTCAAAGCCTGCAGAACTGCTTGTATATGCCCAACATGCTCCTCCTCAGTCGTGCTAAAAATCAAGATGTCATCAAAATATACCACCAAAAATTTACCATTAAAGGGCTTCAACACTTGATTCATCAAACGCATAAAAGTACTAGGTGCATTATTAGATAAACCAAAAGGCATCACCAACCATTCATACAACCCCTCCTTCGTCTTGAAAACAGTTTTCCACTCATCACCGGGGCGAACACGAACTTGATGATAACCACTCCTCAAATCAATCTTAGAAAAGACTTTAGCACCACGAAGCATATCTAATATAACATCAAGACGGGGAATAGGAAAACGATACTTCACAGTAATTTTATGAATAGCCCGACTATCAACACACATACACCATGTCCCATCTTTCTTAGGAACTAGGAGAGCCGGAACTGCACAAGGACTTAAACTTTCCTGTATATAACCCCTTTTCAACAAATCTTCTACTTACCCTCTTAAAATATCATGTTCTGTTGGACTCATTCTATAATGTGGGAGATTAGGAAGAGATGCACCAGGAACCAAATCAATGTTATGCTGAATGTTGCGCAAGGGAGGCAACCCTGCAGAAAGTTCATCCGGCATAATATCACCATATTCTTTCAATAATGATTCCAATGATTTAGGAACCAAACTCACAGAACCCGCCACGTCCTTTCTTACCACCGCAAAAACGCATTTAGCCTCAACAATATCATCGAAAAATTCATTAACAGTACAAAACGAAATAATAGGCTTCTTTCTCTCCATGACACAAGGACTTTTAACCTTTAAAGGGCATAAATTAAAACGTGCTCCGTCTCTCATGAAACTAAGATAATTATCTCGCCCTTTATGCACCACATTAAGATCAAATTGCCAAGGTCTACCCAATAGTAAATTGCATGCAGTCATATCTATAATATCACATAGAATAGTATCCTCAATAGAGAAAGGAACAAGACATTGTTCATGTACCTTAATATTGCCGACAGCATTGATTCAACCAACTGAATAAGGAGAGGGATGTGGTTTTACCTCAAGCTTCAACTTGTCTACAATACCACGAGCCACTAAATTTTCACTGCTCCCACTGTCAACAATAATCTGAATGTCAACATCTTTAATCTTCCCTTTGGTGTGAAAGATGTTGTGCCTTTCAGGATCCTCCTCTTCGCTAGGGGTAGTCAACATTAATCTATTAACCACAAATGACCCAAGATCTTCCACACCTTCATCATCATTGGGATCCTCCCAATATTCTGGACAATCACCTTCGTCAACACAATCATCATGATCCACCACATTAACACTCTTACGAAGAGGACACCCATTAGAATTATGGCCTACTTGCTCACATTTAAAACACTTATTGCCAAAAATTTTGAACACTCTTTCGAAGAGGACACCCATTAGAATTATGGCCTACTTGCTCACATTTAAAACACTTATTGCCAAAAAATTTGACATAAGGATTAGGATTTTGTTGCCCTGTAGTAGTGGTAATGTTGGCCTTCTTAGCTTGTGTAGGTTGAATAACTGCAGGAGCTTCATTCTTCTCCTCTAACACCTTCAAGCCAGTAGTTGGTGTCAGTAGTTGGTGTCTTGTCCTGTATCGCACCCTTGCTTCCAGAATAAGAACCCCCATAATTCCTGAAATTTGATCGAGTCCTAGAAGAAAAAGCAAGTTGTCTCTCCACCGTCATAGCCTTTTCAATTGCGTCATCCAAAAATTCCATAGTATGCATCTCCACCAGACTTTTGATATAGAATCAAAGTCCATTGATGAATCTTGCAGTTTGTTGAACCTCTGATTCACCCCTATCACAATGAGCAGACAAAGTATGGAACTCATGCGAATAATCAGTTACTGTTCTAGCACCCTGTTTGCATTCCAAAAATTTTTGATAAATTTTTGATAAATAACTTGGGAATAATTTTTGGTTAAGAAACGTTGACGCAAGGCCATTCTCATCTGTGGCCATATAGTAATTGGCTCTCTGAACTCGCGACGCAATTGATTAGATAATTGCTTCCACCATGCAGAAGCACCACCACGCAATTTATGCGCCACATATGGTACTTTTCTATCCTCAGGAATATTCATCAAAGTGAAATACTTCTCAATCTCCTCAAGCCAATCAGAAAATTCAATCATATCCAATTCGCCGGTAAAGAAAGGTAAATCGGCCATGATTTAGGCAATTGCTCGAGAACATGATTACCTTCTCTCCTACGATTATCTCTATCTCCTCCGGCGAAACACGACGGGGAATGTCCTCGCGTCCTACATCGTCTTCTTTAAGACCTGCCCTCTGCCTTTGGTTGACACCAGCAATACCAACTTCTAAACAACCCCAACGCCGCTATGAGCTCTGCATGATCTCTACGCCGATCTTCTTGCATTGCTGTCAAATTGGCGACTAGTTGTGCTAGGATGGATTATGTATCGTTGTTTCCTCCATTGTTGCCGGCCATCGTCCAAGGATCGCTCCTGCTCTGATACCAATATATGTAAACGCAGCGGAAATCAACAAGATAAACGAACAATTCAAGGGAACGTTCGACCTTAATTCGAATCCACGAACAAAGGATTTGATAAGAAATCAATCAGATCTCTTCCGCAAGCCAATTAAGACTTAAAGGTTGAAAACCCAAATTGCTAAGCAATCGTAAATTGATAATAATAAAGTTGTTTGTAAACAATAACAAAGAAAGTATTTATACTACCTATGAAAACTGAAAAACTTAATTAAAACGGAATTAGAAAAACACCAAAAAATACCCCCAAGTAATTGTTTAAGAATCCTAATTGAAAAAAGAAACAAAACTTCAATTCCCGATTTGCACTTCCTGTTACACCAAAAACGCAGAAAACTTGCTATCTTCCTCCAAGGCTTGATCAACCAATACTTGTGCTACATCAAACTACCTATACGTTAAAATAGGATGAATCAGAAATACCTTGGAAATAGACCATATAATATGTACCAAACAACGTATTGCACGATTCAAAAACATTGTATGACACAGATTTTGATTTGAAATCACTGGGTCTACATGAAGTGAATTGGGGGGTGGGGTTGAAAGAAAAGAAAAAATACAAATAGAATAAAACATCTACGGTCATTTTTAAGCCTCTGTGCTCAATCTCTTTTTATTATGTACTTGTTTTAGATGTCAATTTCTAATTATTTATTTCGTATCTCACAATACAATGTCATTACACAGCACAATTTCGGGGAATTTTGATTCACGAGATGGTCTAACAAAACAAAAACTTGAAGATATATGAGAAACAGAGAGTTCAGAGGTGAAAATTGGGATAATGTGCCATCTGATCAAGAAGTAACAATGTTTAAAATTGCCTCTTGCATCAAGTACATAGTGGGTCTGGTTACAGAAATAAAGAATGTATGCACTCGAGCCCATGCCATTGAGGCAGGGATAAGTTGGCAAGAGTCAGACTAGTAAAGGGGGGGATCATGACATGAAGAGACAATAGCACAGCCTCAACTATTTTCAAGAAAAATATGTTAAAATCTAGAAAGCTATAGACATCGTGTATCAAAATGTAACACATTCACTTAGTAAGCGACCAACTTTTAACAGCTAAGATTAACTTTAGTAAAAGAAAAGCATGACTAGAAAACTCAAAGAAAGAGGCTGCTCTATATCCCCTGAGATTTCCATGTAAACCTTTAGAAAACAAGTTACAAAAAGGAGACCGCAATTCCTCAGCAAAATCAGATGCTTATAAATGGAGCACTTTAATGTTAAACCATGGACCGGAAAGAGACTCTCAAGAAGCAATATAAAATATGGTCTTATTAAATTATCCAACCGCAACTAATCTCCAACAAGCCTGTTTAGTGGTATTACAAGAGCGTCTAGAATATGTCATTTCAGTAGATACCAAAGCCTCAAAACTTGTACAGTTTAAGGTATTACTTGAGCTGCCTTATACTTAAATCGAGTAAGATACGAACAGCTCAAACTATAATTTTACTAGCTTATTCGTGTCTCCCTCTCAGATTGAAAATAAAATACACTTCCTCCATCTTGGAAATAGAGTCACACGTCTCCCTCTCAGATTGAAAATAAAATACACTTCCTCCACCTTGGAAAAAGAGTCACACTTAACATCTTCATATGACCCAAATAGAAGTCACAATTCTAAAAGAGGAAAGAATCTTTGTGCAATTTTATGAAAGTACAAGCAAAAAATTTACATCTTTAAAAAGTTTACTTGTCAACGCGTCTTTTATTTTTTTTAGTTTTATTTTTGTGATAAAGGGAGTATTCTCCTTCCAACCCCACTAAAACAAAAACAGAATAATGATGACAAAAAACTTGGTGATCAGGAACCATCCCATCTCCATTACATAGGACCACTGACTATAAATTCATTCCCCCTACAATAGTTACAATGCAATATGCATTTTCGTTTAAACCAATCAAAATAAACAAACTAAAGTAAGAGGTGTGCCCACATAACCAAAAAGATAGACTAAAGCTTAAACATCTAGTCTCGTCCATATTCTGTCCTATTGTACAAAAAACTTTTTGAACAATAACATTAGATCAGATGCATGTTAGATTAAGACTATTCATTCCTCAGGAATCTATGAATTTAAGTTGTCAGAAAAGTCAGATTCTAAACACACTAGTAAACCAATCAAAGGCATGCTAGATTAAAAAAAAAAAAATCAGACGAGTCACATGATCATTTATTCCTCCGTTGTTTTGTTGCTTTTTATCTTTGGAATCGTCTGTTTGAGGTGACTGGGGAAAATTGGGTGAGACCTAGAGCATTGAATTCCTTATTACAGATTCACTTTCATGGCTTTGGTAAGGACAATGATGCAGTTCAATTAAGGCGATGTGGGATTTCAGCCATTTGTTGGTGTTTATGGATAGAGAGGAATAACGGGATCTTTCAGAATAAACATCTTCCAAATCACTTATTATGGTATGGGAGCGAGTGATCTCTTTAGCTTCTCTTTGGGCTTCAGCTAATGGTGCCTTCGGGGAGTGTCCATTTCAGATTTGAAACGAGATTGAGCTGCTGTGATTTAGTTTTTCTTTTCTTACTTTGTTGCCTTTTTACTTTCTTTTTTTTAATTTTCTTTTTTAGATGGATATCTTATCCGTCTCTAGTAAATTCTCCCCTTTTACCTAATACGTATCTCTTTTCTTATCAAAAAAAAAAAAAAACAGATAACTAAAGACTTACTATATAGAAAGACAAGAAAATCCATCTACCAACCAGCACTAAAAACTCTAAAACTAATCAATAAGACCACAAAATCAGTAGGCTAAAGGAACAAGGCAATTATCAAATCTACAAATAAACAACACAACATACGAAACATAATTCCAAGAATATTCAAATTAATTTAAATTGACAAAATGAATTTGAATTGACGAATCAAGAACCTTCACCGATGAAATTGAACATCGTTTCTTGGAGAATGTAATGGGGAAGGAAGGGAGGGAGAGAGAAAGGATACCGGTGAAGCTTTTGAGTTTGATGTTGGCCTGAGCGCGGTCGGAGTAGAGTTCGGGGTTCTTAGGGCTGAGGGAGATGGCTTGAGAGTAGAGGTCAACGGCGAGGACGAAGTGGTCGTCGATGAAAGCCACTTTAGCCCTAGTCTGGAGATCGGACGCCGGGGGACTCGAAGGAGAAGTCTCTGGAAAGAGATATGGGAGCGCGAGAGAGAGAGGGGGGGGGGTCTTTCCTTTGAGGTTTATGATTGGGGAAGAGAGAGAGAGAGAGGCAACCACTGATATGGTATTTTGCAAGGAAGGAACAGGGATTGACTTGAAGCGCTAATTTTAAGTCTTCGTCTTTTACGTACGCAAGACACTGTCAAAATGTCCCTTTTTTAACTTCATGAATTACGTAAAAGGCAGTTTAATGTAGACAAAACATAAGCGAAGATTTGGTACACGTTATTTGTGAATATCATGGTCAACAACCATATGCAGGACTCGTCAACAAATATGAGCTCAAAACAAAGAAAAATACCTGCCATGAACTTGTCACATTTTTCAATCCATTTAGCGAATCTTAAATCCTCTGGAGCCAAAGAAGCACGAGATTCAAAAGTTGCAGCTTCCTCTGTATTAGCAAAAATATCCATTAACTGACAGATGCATACGTACGCAAGACACTGTTAATATGTCCCTTTTTTAACTTCATGAATTACATAAATACTTCTAACATAAGGCAGTTTAATGTAGACAAAACATAAGAGAAGAATTGGTACACGTTATTTGTGAATATCATGGTCATCAACCATATACAGGACTCGTCAACAAATATGAGCTCAAAACATAGAAAAATACCTGCAATGGCCTTGTCACATTTATCAATCCAATTAGTGAATCTTTTATCTTCTGGAGACAAAGAAGCACCAGATTCAAAAGCTGCCTTGGCAGTCTGAAATTCTTCGAGACTGAAACAGGCTGTGCTGTAAAAACAAAAGGGTTGTAATTACCAAGTAAAATTGAAATTGGTATAAGTATGCAGCAAATGGGAACCATGGTAGAGGTGTTAAAACTAGGATCACTGCATTTAGCTCAAAGAGTAAACGGAGGACGGAATAAAAAGTGTTTTATCGTATCACAAGATGTGCAGGGATGAATAACAAAAAATTTAAACAAGTGTACCTAATAGATTATTTTTCCTATCTACTGACCCTTGATACCTAGAGCATGGTTCAAGGATGTACAACTAGGACCAAAAAGGAACAGGGAAGTCACCATTGTAATTATTCAACAGACCAGATAATTCTACAGGAAAGGCAAACACTAATCAAACCAGTGTAGTAAGCCATTTAGCTTTAGAGCAATGCTAGGGGCACAAAAGAATTTTACAAAATTGTGGATACAGAATGAGTTGGCAGTTTTTGATTGGATTCCTAATTAATGAATAGTGGAACCTGCAATCAAAATACCCATTCAAACATCGCCAAATCATTTTGTATCCAAAATTTTGTGAAGTTCTTTTGTGACTTTATTATTACTCTTTCGCTTAAGGATGCTGTGCAACTTTCTCTTGATAGCAGATTTCACTAACAAAGGATTAACACCAAAACAGTATAAAACATGGCCAACACTATAAAGCATATCCTTACAGGTCACTTCTTCAACCAGAATAGACGTGGGTAATTAAAAGTAGTCATACTTAAGAAATCATAGATAGACTCTCGGTCAATACACCACTATTCTTAGTTTTTAGAATGCCGTGTTAGTAATCCTCATGAATTTCTAAAAATTGCTATTGATAGTATTCTTAATGGTGAATCAATAACAATTTTAAAGTATCATGACGATAATTAATTTGTCTTGAATTTTGTCTAATTTCAATCAAGATGACCATTGAAATTAAAGAGGGGATTATCATCTTCCAGAAAGGAGGGAGTATATGTAAGAAGAAAACATTAGTTTGTAAATCTATTTTACATTACATGATTCACCAATTAGATACTTGAAAGCATGTCATTCCAAAACCATAACAAATTCTTCACAGTTGGTATGTGCATTCAAGTATATTGCTGCCAAAAACCAAATAATATCCCGAGGATTATTTAGGAATCATTGATGAGTAGAGTTGATTGGACTTTATTCCAACTTATGTACAGTTTCATATTCATGAAAAGTAGGTTTCATACTGTTTACTTTAGTGACAAAGGATACTTCCTTATTCTTGTGAAAACTCAAAGCATAATGAATACTAATATGATTCTCAAATATAGGACAAGCACGATGAAAATTAAATGGAAACAATGCCTACTAGGAGACTGAAACATGAAGAGGATTCAGTGACAAACGTGTATATTTGAGAACATGGTCATTAGTTAACAAAGAGGCTCACCCTTTCCTCAGATATGCCTTCGACATTGAAGGATCCAACCCAATTGCTCGGTTTGCATCCGAAACAGCTTCTGCTCAAGAATGGCAATTAGCTCATAGTCAGACTTACAAGTATTTTACTTATCGTCAAGACTTAAAAATAAGTAATGCTATTGATCAATATCAAGCAACTTAGAACATAATCAAAAGCACTACAAGCTCGAAATATAAAATAATTTTTCATAGTTGACATCATTATTGTCAAAAAAGTATAAATGCTATAAGTATTGTACTATACATTTTGATTATTATTACACCCACCTATACTTATAAATAGGATGAATCATAAATACCTTGGAAATAGACCATATAATATGTACCAAACAACGTAGCACGATTCATAAACATCGTATGACACAGATTTTGATTTGAAATCATTGGGTCTACAAGAAGTGAATTGGGGGTGGGGGTGAAAGAATAGAAAAAATACAAATAGAATAAAACATCTACGGTCATTTTTAAGCCTTTGTGCTCAATCTCTTTTAATTTTGTACTTGTTTTAGATGTTAATTATATTTTTCTAAATATTTATTTTATATGTCACAATACAATGTCATTATTATGCAGCACAATTTCGGGGAATTTTGATTCACGATACAGTCTAACAAAACAAAAACTTGAAGATATATGAGAAACAGGGAACTCATGGGTGAATATAATGATACTGTGTCATCTGATCTAGAAGTAACAATGTTTAAATTGCCTCTTGCATCAAGTACATAAGTGGGTCTGGTCTAATCGATACAGAAATAAAGAATGTATGCACTCGAGCCCATGCCATTGAGGCAGGGATGAGTTGGCTCTAGTCAGACTTGTTAAAGGGGGGATCCTGTCATGAAGAGACAATAGCACAGCCTCTATTATTTTCAAGAAAAATATGTTAAAATCTAGAAAGCTATAGACATCGTGTATCAAAATGTAACACATTCACCTAGTAAACGACCAGTTTTTAACAGCTAAGATTAACTTTAGTAAAAGAAAAGCATGACTAGGAAACTCAAAGAAAGAGGCTGCTATATATCCCATGAGATCTCCATGTAAACCTTTAGAAAACAAATTACAAAAAGGAGACCGCAATTCCTCAGTAAAATCAGTTGCTTATAAATGGGGCACTTTAATGTTAAACCATGGACCGGAAAAAGACTCTCAAGAAGCAATATAAAAAATTATCAAATTATCCAACCGCAATCTCCAACAAGCCAGTTTAGTGGTATTACAAGAGCGTCTAGAATATGTCATTTCAGTAGGTATCATAGCCTCAAAACTTGTACAGTTTAAGGTATTACTTAAGCTGCCTTATACTTAAATCCAGTAAGATACGAACAGCTCAAACTCTAATTTTACTAGCTTATTCGCGTCTCCCTCTCAGATTGAAAATAAAATACACTTCCTCCAGCTTGGAAAAAGAGTCACACTCAACATCTTCATATGACCCAAATAGAAGTCCCAATTCTAAAAAGAGGAAAGAATCTTTGTGCAATTTTATTAAAGTACATGCAAATAAATTTACATCACTTACCTGTCAAGGCATCTTTTATTTTCTTTTTGTGATAAAGGGAGAATTCTCCTTCCAACCCCGCTAAAACAAAAATAGAATAATGATGACAAAATACTTGGTGATCAGGAACAATCCCATCTCCATTACATAGGACCACTGACTATAATTTCATTCCCCCTACAATAGTTACAATGTAATATGCATTTTTGTTTAAACCAATCAAAATAAACAAACTAAAGTAAGAGGCATCCCCACATAACCAAAAAGATAGACTGAAGCTTAAACATCTAGTCTCGTCCATAATCTGTCCTATTGTACATAAAACTTTTTGAACAAAAACATTAGATCAGATGCATGTTAGATTCAGACTATTCATTCCTCAGGAATCTATGAATTTAAGTTGTTAAACAGAAAAGTCAGATTCTAAACACACTAGTAAACCAATCAAAGGCATGCTAGATTAAAAAAAAAAAAAAAATCAGACGAGTCACATGATCATTTATTCCTCCGTTGTTTTGTTGCTTTTTATCTTTGGAATAGTCTGTTTGAGGTGACTGGGGAAACTTGGGTGAGACCTAGAGCATTGAATTCCTTATTACAGATTCACTTTCATGGCTTTGGTAAGGACAATGACGCAGTTCAATTAAGGCGATGTGGGATTTCAGCCATTTGTTGGTGTTTATGGATAGAGAGGAATAACGGGATCTTTCAGAATAAACATCTTCTAAATCACTTATTATGGTATGGGAGTGAGTGATCTCTTTAGCTTCTCTTTGGGCTTCAGCTAATGGTGCCTTTCGGGGAGTGTCCATTTGAGAATTGAAACGAGATTGGGCTGCTGTGATTTAGTTCTTCTTTTCTTACTTTGTTGGCTACTTTGTTTTTCTTTTCTTTTTTGGATGGATATCTTATCTCTTGTAAATCTCCTCTTTTACCTAATACGTTCCTCTTTTCTTATAAAAAAACAAATCAGATAACTAAATATTAACTATATAGAAAGACGAGAAAATCCATCTATCAATCAGCACCAAAAGTCAAAAACTAATCAATAAGACCACAAAATCCGTAGGCTAAAGGAACAACGCAATTATCAAATCTACAAATAAACAATACTACATACGAAACATAATTCCAAGAATATTCAATTTCATTTAAATTGACCAAATTAATATAAATTGGCGAATCAAGAACCTTCACAGATGAGATTGAACATCGTTTCTTGGAGAATGTAATGGAGAAGGAAGGGAGGGGAGAGAGAGAGAGAGAGGATACCGGTGAAGCTTTTGAGTTTGATGTTGGCCTGAGCACGGTCAGAGTAGAGGTCGGGGTTCTTAGGGCTGAGGGAGATGGCTTGAGAGTAGAGGTCAACGGCGAGGTCGAAGTGGTCGTCGATGAAGGCCTCTTTAGCCCTGGTCTCGAGATCGGACGCCATGGGAGTCGGAGTAGAAGTCTCTGGAAAGAGATATAGAAGAGAGAGACTTTCTCTTTGGGGTTTATGATTGGGGAAGAGAGAGGCGACATCTTATATAGTACGTATTTTTTCAAGAGAGGAAGGAACGGGGATTGACTTGAAGTTGAAGCACAAATTTTAAGTATTCCTCTCCTACACGGCTGTGTTTGATAATATTATAAAATAGATATAAAAATTTTAAATATTTTTTTTAAATTATACTGTAAATATTTTTTTTAATTATAAATATTTTTTAAAAATATTTTTTTAAAATATTATAAAATTAAACTTATTTAAATATTTTAACAAGGTTATAAAAATAGATATAAAATTAAACTAACTTATTTGATAAAAAAATATTAAATTACTTTAAAAAAATTAAGAATGTTATAAAAATAGATATAAAAAATAGCTCTTTTAACGAGGTAAGTGTTGGGATTGGATCCTAAACTACAAGGAAGAGGAGGAGCCTAAGTCGGAGGTGATGAATCAAGAGGGAAAACTCGTCGGGATCTTCTGTCAAGGAGAGCGGCCGCGCTCGTGGTGGAGGGCGACCGCGCTGGAGGTTCAACGAGGGTGTATAAGTTTCTCGCTGGGTTGAGAAGCGGCCGCGCCGCCTTGAGGGCGGCCGCCTCGGTCCGAATCATAAAGCAGATTTTTATTTTGTTTCCTATTTTGATTAGATCTCTTCTTAAACTGAGTTAGGGCTTCCTTGTATAACTATATAAGCATAATTTCGGCCTAGAACATATGGTAGTTGATTGTAGCAACATATTAGAGAGGAGACTAATACATATTGGCTTGGCAATTGCCCCCGGACGTAGTTCACGAGTTGGTGAATGAACCGGGTAAACAACTCTTGTGTTCTTGTGTGTGATTGTTTCTTTCTTGTACGTGTGGGTGTGTTGATTTCTTTGTTTTGATTGCAACGGGGGAGCACCAATTTCAACAACAACTGGTATCAGAGCTTTGGTTCGGAGGATTCAAAATCTTTTCATTAGTTGATTAATTTTGAATCGCGTTCTTGGGGATTTTGGTGAAGCAGTCAAGATGAAGAACTCAATCGAGAAATTCAACGGTGTGAATTTCACGTTTTGGAAGACAAGGATTGAAGACTACCTTTATTGTAAGGATCTTCATGGACCACTTGAAGACGAAGCTCCGAAGACATGTCACAAGGAGATTGGGAGACGTTGGATCGGAAGGCGTTAGGAGCGGTAGGAGTGCCCTGGCAACCGACGTTGCACGGAACGCTATGGAGGCCAAGACAACGGTGGAGTTGCTACAAACGCCGCTTCGGACATGTATGAGAAGCCGTCGAATATCAATAAGGTGCATTTGATAAAGAGGTTTGCGAATGCGAAGATGTCGAGAGGGCGAACGGCGGCAAGTCATACTCGGCAATTTCAAAGGTATGGTGGACCAATTGAAAAGTGTTGATATTACTTTCTCCGATGAAGTGCTAGCTTGTTTTCTACTAAAGTCATTGCACGATAGTTGGGAGGTTCTTGTCACAACGATTAGTACGTCGAAAACAAGATTGGTGTATACGGAGGTTAGAGATCTCATCCTTCAAGAGGAGTTGCGAAGGAAAGAGAAAAGGGAGAATCGTCCGTAGATGGGGCTGCACTTAGGGTGGAGAGAAATAGGGGAGACCTGGGGAAAAAGGTCAAGTTGCTACAATTGTGGTGAATTGGGGCATATCAGTTATGATTGTCCGGGAAAAGGTGGTGGTGCGCACGTGGTGGATGATGGTGGTGATGTATTAATCCTAGGGGAGGAGCGGTCGGGTGAAGATTGGGTGTTGGATTCTCGAGCTTCTTGTCATGCTAGTGGGGATGCAGAACTTCAATGAAGCGATACAAAACCGAGATTTTGGGGTTCTCTATCTTGGTGATGGTCAACCATTGAAGATCAAAGGTAAGTGGGGACGTAATGATGAAGACACCTAATGGAGCTGTTTTACAACTACACGACGTGATGCATGTTCGGATTTGAGGAGGAGAGTGATTTACGTGGGACAACTTGGACAAATGGTGAAGGGTACGGTGTTTCTTTCATTGGTGGGTCTTGGGAAGTCACAAAAGGGGCTAAGGTGTTGGCTCATGGGGTTAAGGGGAAGATGTTGTACTCTACCTACAATATCGATGTTCATTCCGGTGGGAGCAAGAGGCTTAAGAACCGGCCTGTTGGTGTGAAAAGGGGAGACATCAAGAAACGGTATGTTGGGGAGGACACAAAGTTGATCAACGCGGTGTGGATGTCCAAGGGCCCTAACAGAGCGGTTTCGCATCAAGAACAGTCGATGCAAGAAACAAGGTGTGTCCAAGTTTCAAGGGGAGGCATTGCGAGGAAGGTGGGTCTGGAGGGAGAAGGCGAAGTTAGACTTGCGGGGAGAAATCAAGGTAGAAGCTGATTTGGGGAGGCAAGAACGATCTAACACGGAGAGGTTGAAACGTCGCTTAGTTTCAACTCGCCTTAGTACTTGAGGAGAGGTGAGGTAGTGTCAAGCCAATATGAAGGGGGAAATGTGTTCGAAGGTCATTACTCCGTGGTGGGAGTTGATGGGAGATTTTATGTTTGTTGATTTAGTCTCCGGTGGAAGATTGTTGGGATTGGATCCTAAACTACAAGGAAGAGGAGGAGCCTAAGTCGGAGGTGATGAATCAAGAGGGAAAACTCGTCGGGATCTTCTGACAGGGAGAGCGGCCGCGCCGCGGTGGAGGGCGACCGCGCCGGAGGTTCAACGAGGTGTATAAGTTTCGTCGGGCTGAGGGCGGCCGCGCGGGCTCGGTGGCGGCTCGCGCCTGGTCCGAATCTGCAGCAGATTTTTATTTTGTTTCCTATTTTGATTAGATCTCTTCTTAAACTGAGTTAGGGCTTCCTTGTATAACTATATAAGCATAATTTCGGCCTAGAACATATGGTAGTTGATTGTAGCAACATATTAGAGAGGAGACTAATACATATTGGCTTGGCAATTGCCCCCGGACGTAGTTCACGAGTTGGTGAATGAACCGGGTAAACAACTCTTGTGTTCTTGTGTGTGATTGTCTCTTTCTTGTACGTGTGGGTGTGTTGATTTCTTTGTTTTGATTGCAACGGGGGAGCACCAATTTCAACAATAGTAAGAGGGGGAAAACGAATAAAAAGTAATGGGTTCGAATCAATTTATCAACATATTTGATTTATTTATATTTTGTTATATCTAAAACTTTCTTTTGTTGAAATAAAGTAAACGAGATTTAAGAAACTTATAAGTGTCAGATTTGGCAGTTCAAAATATATTTTACTAGTATTAAAATTGTTAGAATTGCCAAAATTACTAGTACTTTAAAATTAGAGCCGTTAATACGGAATAACGGGACGGTACTAAGTTGTCGCGCGACTAAAACGGGGCGGGACGAATTTTCGCGGGACTAAAATATTCCGCCTCGTCTCAAATCTATTGCAGGACGCGGGACAATGTGGGACAAGTCATAATCCCAAATTTGTAAACTATTCTCTGCCTCGTACACGTTGGTGGGTGAACAACGAATAGAGCGGTGGCGCATGATGGAGAAAACGATGAGGGGCGGACAAAGAAGAAGGGAGCCAAAGATGGGGAAAAGCACATCTTGACTGTGGAGTTGTTGATGCCGAGGGTGATTGGAATGGTGCAGGGGTTCCATCTTCTCGTGAGGAAAAAGTCAGCAGTCTTAAAACTGTGAGTTCTCTCTTTGTTGATGTATTAGTTCGAGTGGCTTGTTCTGTGTGTTCTATTTTGAGTAAATTAATATGATATTCTGGTAACACATAGAGCCGTCAATATTAGACATGGGCATCCGGTTCCCGGTTCCGGTTCCGGTTTTGAACCGCCGGTTCCGGTTCCGGGGTAGGGAGGAACCGGGACGGAACCGCCTAAATCCGGTTCCCGGTTCCGGTTCCTTGATGCGGCTCCTGTTCCGGTTCCACTGGTTTCCGGTTCCTTTTTTGGCCTTTTTTTTTTTTTTTTTGAAAAGCTGTCCAGTGGGCGACCGCCGCAGAGGTGGGCGACCGCCCATATCCAAATTCAGGCAATGTTTAACTCTCTGCACACGGGCGACCGCCCACTAGAGATGCGGGCGACCGCCCATGCCAAATTCCAGCTGACCCCAATGTTTAACTCTCTCGCACAATGGGTGTCCCAACGATTGTATTTATAGGTGAAAGGTAAGGATTGTTTTATTTTTTTATTTATTTTTTTTTAATTACTTGAAAATTGTCTAAAAAGTCAAAAAAGGGGCAAATTTGACGAAAAGGTGAAAAAAACGGGCAAATTTTTGAATTTTTTTGAATTTTCTCGAAAAACCGCCGGTTCCCGGCTCGAACCGCCAGGTTCCCGGTTCCGGTTCTCCGGTTCCGGTTCCGGTTCCAAAACCGCGGTTCCACGGTTTTCAAAAGTAGGAACCGAGATTGAACCGGGAACCCGGCGGTTGATTCTAGCCGGCTCCGGTTCTCTGGCCGGTTCCGGCTCCGGCTCCGGATTCCGGTTCCGGTTCGGTTCTCCGGTTCCGCCCGGTTCCGGTTCCGGTTTGCCCATGTCTAGTCAATATGGGATAATAGGACGGGACGAGATGGTACTATGTTGTCCCACGACTAAAATGGGACGGGACGAATTTTCGCGGGACTAAAATATTCCGTCCCATCTCGTCTCTTTTGTATGTCGAGACGGGACGTCCCGACAAAACCGTCCCAAATTGACGGCTCTATTTAAAACTTACCATTTTAATTTGCAAATGAACACTTTTAACATAATGTATGACTTAAAATAATTAAAACAAATTGACTATTAAAACTGACGGGTTTATAGTAAAAATTGGATTATAAAATAATCAGTTTTATTACTCTTTAGAAAAGAACAACTATATTTACTTTTTTTTATTTTTTTATAATCCAGGTTTCAGTTTCGTCGGACAATCCTGGACCACCAGCCACCGGCCCCTCAGTGCTTGCTGACAGAGGTAAACCGCGGGATATGCCCAAGTTAGTAAGGGTGGCAGCATCCCTTATACTCCTGGCCCCAAGGGACCTTCCTCCATGGCGCTTACATCACTCTTACATCACCAATAAATTAACTGCTCTAGCCAGGATTCGACTCCCTACGCTGAGGTTGCAAGAAAGAACAACTATTTTTTCAGACAATATTGTGTTATCATTTTCGAAACCCATTCATATTATCATACTATCCCATACAATATTCACTTTATCGGGTAAAAAATGTCGCATTAAGTCAATCCCAAAATAAGTGTCTTTAAATAAATAAAATGTAAAGTTTACCCTGGTATAATCAGTTTATATAAACCAAGTAAATAAACTTTCTAAAAAATATTGAAAAGTCAATTACCAATGGTGATGCAAGAAACGATTCGCATCATTATTAGTACAGCAATAGGTTGTATTCCAGATACGATAACCTGAAACCACGAACAAACGACTAGCCGGGATTGTCTCCGGCTAATACCCTCCGACGTGATGATAAGATATAGTGTTAAGTTTGTATGAAACTGTATTGAACAACTTAAATCTCAAATAGTGAAGATGACATTACCTTTTTACGTTGGATGTGGTCCGGTATATATAGTGGTGTCATGGGATCATTTTGAATCCCTTGAATTGCATAGATAATGTTGGAGTAACGATCTCTGTGATTGTAGGAGACGATTACAAATTGAGACGTGGATAGACGCACGTGTAGTTTGGTCAAGGTCGTCTGAGTATTAGAGGTCGACCTGATATCGTGCCATATCTAGGCAGAGATTTACATGAGTAGGAGATCGTAAGTCGGACAAAGTTTGATCGGTACCAAGGAAGGTCGGACAATGAGTTGGGTCGACTGATCAGTGCGCTGATGGGCCGGTAGGATAGTAGCCGTTGAGTAGGCCCATTCATTTGTTGTATTTTTATAATGATCAAAATGTTGGGCTTTATACATTGGGCCTGACCCATCACTTTTATTCCGTTCAGTGGCCCCCAACTTTCTGGGTTAATTTTGTCGACCGGGAAGTTAATAGGAAAATTTGTGATGACTTACGTAGTGCGCCGGTGGAGGGTCAATTTGTTAGTTGTAGGTCGCTCTCGACGATTGACTTTTGGCGGTTGGATACGTTGTTTAATGCGCCGTAATTTCCGCCTTAATGGGGCAGTTCTGGCGATTGGACAACTGTATTGGGAACTGGCGTTGAGCCTTTACTCTAACATTCGAACAATTATTTCCCCCACCCTTTTTAATCCTCAAGCATTTATAAACCCAGCAAGAGCAAACTGCAAGAAATAATTTTTCGGCGCCGTCTGTATCTTCTGTTTCACCGTTAAGCTCTATCCTTCCGAAATTAACAAGGTACCCTTCGATTTCTCTTCTTTAGGTTTGATTTTGATTTTTCCCCTTTCATTATGACATGGCTAGGTCCTTTGGCTTCGAGCTAGGTGTTAAGTATAGGTATAATTGTGTCAACCTCAGAATATACAAGAGATTAGAGGGCCCATGAAGAGAGTTGACCAGAGAGGAGTGTATCACAATTTTGAATAGGTGGAGTTTATTATATGGTGAGATAGGGATTCCCGCAGGTGAGAGCATCGGGGACTTGGAGGCGGATGATCAACGGATTATTCGCTTCCATCTATTCAATAAGTTGATAGATCATCTCATTATCTTCTACGTTAAGTCCAATAAACCACCTGTGAGCACCCCAACCCGGAACCTAACGCGTGTCCCGAGCTGGAGAGGCTCAATCTAAGAAAAACCATCTTACTTTTTAAAACATTTATTTGCCTTTAAAAGAAAACCACTTTTCAAACTTCCAAATAAAAATCAATTGATAATATCTCTACTTAGAGGAAATCCAACCACAACTTATATAAACCGAAATCTGATTAATTACACAAAAGCCCTGATTAACATTGTTTAACAAAAGTGGTTTCCATACAAATATAAAAGTGGAATACTTAGTAGATACTCCTAATAACTAACTCCTATACTTAACCTGACAAGCCCCAAAAGCAAAAGTCCACAATGATATCCCCAAGCCTCATTTGGTTCGGGTCACCCGTCTCGGGATCTAAAACATTAAAGGGAGAGGGTGAGAATAAATCTCAAGAAGCTATTATGAATGCAAAGAATATGCCAAGTAAGATGCAACATATAGCATGGTTTCACATAGCACATTATTAAAGCGGTAAACACCTTACGTTACCTCATTTTACCTTTCCCGTCTGAACAATAAGTCGTACAACGTGGGAGTAAAACTCCACTCTTTGGTGAATTGCCCCCATGCACATTCACCGCTTATAGGTCTCATACCCCAGAGATCCATATAAGAAAATAGGATACATATATGACCCTTAAATTAGAGTATCATATACTATCATCGCTACTGTAAAGCTTAGCTTCATACAGAGCATTCCACCGGTACACCAATCGCAGCAGTATGTAAAGGCTCCTTATTGCTCAATACAGTAGCTTGCACAGCCCCACTCTGTGGCCACAGAGAGGGGAAGGGTCACCGGTATGATGAACCTTCAATCACTTATAGAACAAATCAATAATTGATTGACTTCCATCATACCCACCCGAACATAAACACGTTCAAGCACATAATAGATACTTGAAATAAATCCACAAAAAGGGATAATCATATATCAACATGGTAATGTATGCTCATGCCAATCAATACCATAGTGCAACAACCATTATATACACTATGCATGACATCACCAATGAATATGAGTTCAATTAAGGTAACAATATAACCACATAATCCACACCGGGATACAATGAAATCAACATGCCAGATAATCCACAATTGGGATACAATATAACAATAGGCCAAATAGTCCACCCTTGGAACGTCAAAGTATTCACATAATCAATAATTCCACAATTGGGATAACCAAGCTACAATGATACATATACATGTAACAAAATAGTGTAACCTATAGTTTTTAACATTATTCAAGCTAACTACCAAGGATATGGGAACAAGTAAAGTCACCAAATACTATAATCCAATCCTACGAAGTCATTACCCAACCTTAAATAATCTTAATAAAAGTGCAAGACCTACTTTCCAAGTTTGGACCACTTTCCGAACAATATTTAATTACTCCCACAATTCCATTTCGACCAAATAAGACGTCATGGCCAAGCCAAGGTATCCTACTCTAACTCAGGTTAAAGAGGATCAATTCGTATCCGGGTTGATTAGGTTCTACTAATTTATATTGGTTGGGAGTCACCATTTATAAGAGGACAACAAACTGACTAAACAATTCTAATTCAAAATTCAATACCGGTTCGGGGGCTTGGCGACCGCCACTAACCACTTGGGCGACCGCCTGTGGACTTCAAAGGCAATTATTGTTTCGCCACTATGGGCGGGCCGCCTCGCACCACTTGGGCGACCGCCCGAAGTGGGTTTTAAAGCCAAAGTGAATTCCTGCCATGATGGGCGGCCGCCCTGCCCCAATGGGCGACCGCCCAAGCCTCCTCCCAGCCCATTTCCGCATTTTTACCCATTGAAGCCTAGGTTTCCATTCCTTCTAACAAAGCTTAATTCAAGAGCACCAAAGGATACTTCAATCTTTCCAAGTCCCATACAAACATGTAAACTCCAAAACCAAGTAACCCTAGATTATTTATCACTACAATTTCTACCCATTTCAAACCTTTTAGATCATCTTCATTGAACCCTAACTTCACCAAATGTCATTTTCTAACCATTCAACTCCCATTTAGGTTTTCAAGCAAGAAATCAACATCACAAGGCCAAGAACAATAATCAAAGAACTTATGAACAAATAGAAGAAGGGAATCATAACAACTCACCTTAGGGTTTTGAAATGGGAGATTGATCTTTCTAACTTGCTTGTTTCTCCTAGATGACCCAACTTCAAAAATACCCTTAGACTTGAATTTGGTGGAGAAATGGCTTGGCTTCAAAGCTTGGGAAAAAGGGAGCTTCAATGGAGTTCTAAGCTTTCTCTAGAAAGAAGTAGAATGAATGAAGGAGGGATAAGGGAGTAAGAGTAAGGGGGGTAAAAGAGGGGAGGGTAAGGGGAGGTGACACTTGGAGTGTCTAGAAGGAGTAAGACTTTGGCCCCCCCCACAAATATCTAAAAACTAAAGGCTTTCACCCAAATTAATATAACACTTCCCCCTAATTATTTATTCTACCCATTTTAACCTCCTCTTACTACTTATCTATTTTCTATTTTTATTATTCCCCAAAGTTCTTATTTAATATCTAATGTATTTTTAAAAGATCCTAAATTTACTTCTCACCCAATTTATCTTAAATTAAGAATTTAAAGACAAAATTGAACACATAAAGCTAACATAAATATTAAAAGGATATAATATAATATTTAAAATTAGTGCCTAGGGTTGGGGTCGTTACACCACCTTTCCCTCGAGAGAGGTTAGCATTCCCAGGGGAATCTATGTCGTACTTAGATAGCTCAGACTCATCTTCTACTAGGTCTGATTCCCCTGTTTCTATGTCTTCTGTAGATATGGTTACTCAACAACCTTCGAACTCTGCAGCGTCGAACTCCTCCTCCGGGAATATTGTAAATAAGTTTTGCTCAACCGTGGTGCCAGGTCGCAATGAAAGGGGGTATGTGTCCCCCCAAGCCGGCAATAGGGAGGAAAAATGTTGACGCATCAAAATCCTCTATGACTTCCTTGAGATACCCCGGGCTGACATCCAACTGTCCCATTTCACTTAGAGGCAGAGAATATCCCAATCGTGGATCCATTGGGGCTTGAGCACAACTAGGGTGGCCTTCTATTATGGTCTATATAAGGCCGGCCTACCTCTTCCCCTCGATCCCTTCATATGCGAATTTCTTGAGTGTTTGGCCGTTGTTCCAGTGCAGCTCGGAGCCAACACGGTAAGGGTGTTGGTGTGCTTTGCCATGGTGAGTAGGTTTGTAGGGTATGAACCGTGTATGCATGTCTTTAGGAGGTTCTTTAAAATAGTTATGAATGAGAAAACCTTCGGGATAAGTACACCCGCTAAAGCCAAAGTCCCAAAAATGTTTATCAACTTGCCCAACAAGGCTTCTGGGTGGAACAATCACATGATATTGGCTGAGAGTAGGAAGGGATGGGAATTCCCTTTGCCCGAGGCTGATTCAGAGCCAATGAAGGAGGAAGATTACTAGGTCCCAAAGTGGAGCGATGAGCTCACTCGTAGGTTGACGTTGGTGGCTCGTAGGAGCACCATAAGCTGGGTCACCTTAGGGTCGGATAAGGACTTCTTCATCCAGGCAGGAATGATGTTTGGTGGAGATGGAGAGGTGGCTCCCTTGGTCCCCATTATAAGAAGCCTTAGGTACTCCGATTGGGTTATACATGAGAGGGAAAGGTTTGAATCCCAGTGCAACTTTTGCAAACAGAAATCGGGCCACTGCAAAGGCCTATTCCATTATGGCGGTTAAGTACTTGTACCATTATATATATATTTTTATTTTATTTTTTACTTTGCCCGCATACTTCTTTGCTAACCATCTTCTTTTTAATCGTGCAATTTTTACCCCACAACAAGAAGTGCAAATGAATAGGATTGTGGATCTGGGCGGCAGGAGGAGGAACAAGAAGGCATATAGAACTGTCAATGCCCGTGCTAGCATGGAGAAAGAGGCGATGGATCGAAATGCCTTGCTGCCTAAAGAAGGAGTTGGAATGATCCCCGTTGATGGGACTGGGCATGTGGAACCCATCGAGCATCAACCTCAGGTGGATGTGTATGGAGGTGAGGGTGAGGTCGACGTGTCGACTGAAAATGCATCGGGCTCTGAGCCCAGGCAAGGATCAGTGGGGTTAGATCCCCATAACATTGTTGACTTGGAGCTCGATATCGATGAGCTAGAAGAGATTGAGGTCGACCCACCTCTCAGCCGACTCGGGAAGAGGACACGTACCGAGCTGGCCCCTGATCATGTTGGTACTTCCAGAGCAACTGTCTCTGCTTCAAGCCATCCTCCCCCCAAGCTCCTTCTGCTAGAAGCACTGAATAGGTACAGGCAGTTGTTAATAAGCTCAGTGATGTCCCTCCTCATACGAACGTCAACATTTTAAGTCGCCAATTCCCCGAGCTGGGTTTGGGATAAATTATAGTGAGAAGGACGGATGATAGGGACCTGCTGGCCCACTTTGTGTAGGAGGGACTTACTCCAGAAGAGTTCTGTGATAGGTCTGGTATGCTTGCCTCCGAGGTACAACTTATAAATTTCTTCTTTGCTTTGTTCTCCGTCATTACTTTGGTCGTCGTTTCTCTAACTCTCTTCTCTTTGTTGTATAGTCTCTTGCCCTGACGGAGCAGGCTAAGTGCAGCTGGCGGGCTGCCATTGAGAAGGAACAAATTGCCTCCGCCAACTACTCCAAAAAGGCACGGGAGGCTGTTGAGCTTAGGCAGAAGCTAAAGGACTCTAATTCCCAATGTCGAGCTCTACAGGCCGCCTATTTTAGTGCTGAGCTTAGGCAGGAGCGAGATGACGCTTTGGCCGCTCTGAAGGCTGCTAAGGAACAACTCGTTCCACATCAGGCCCAAGTGGATTCTTGGGCTCCTACTAAGGCTGCTCTGGAGGAGGAGGGAGCTTCGGCCAAGCAGGAGAAGGCCAGGTTAGAGGGGCAGCTCGACCAGCTGTCTGGTATGGTCCAAGATCGTAAATGTAGACACCCCATTCTGAACCAATAATTCATGATTACACTACTCTTTGTCTCTCTTTTATGTTCTGATGAAAGCATATCAGTTTCGTCATGTTTCGTTAAGTTTCTAACTAACCTCGTTAGTTTTGGACCTAACTGACTAACGGAATAAACTGAAGAGGACAAAATAGTCAAATGACTAGTTATCTCGCGCGGAATAGCGTGTCTCGCGCGAGATATCCCCTCAACAGGATGTGCAAAAATCACTCTCCTTCTCCGTTTCAAACTCTTTTCTTGATAAAATCTTATCCCATCTGGTCATTCAATAGAATTTGAGTTCTGGAAGCTTCCTAGGAGTGTTTTACCTCTCCACCTTTACCTCTTAAACCCCTATAAATACTTGGTGACTTTCACTGTTTCAGAGGTCCAGAATTCCACACAACACACACAATTTGTTGGTTTCTCTCCACGAAAGATTCCTTCAAATCACTCACAAAACCTCCCTAAAATCACCTAAAGTTTGTTTATCAACCTTGTTGATCAACAAACATCAAAGCCCGAATCAAGCATTGAGGCGAAGCTCTGTCCGCATCAAGATTTGGCTCTCATATTGAGTCAAAACTCTGCCCAAATCACTTCTCGATCAAGAATCCATCTTAGAACCACATTCTAAACCAAATACTCCCTAAATGCTAGGTAAATTCCTATACTTTTATTCTCTTCTTCTCAATCTCTCTATTGGCTTTTAGAGTGGTGTAATCCCATCAAAAGGATTGGCCTAGAGTCCCTTCAATCGATGAAGGCGATCTCGAAGCATACAATCCGACATTCCTAATCAAGAAATTGATTAGGGTTTTCTTATTTTATTGTTAAAAACAAAAAGATTGATAATACTCAATTGGCAAGACCGATCTTCAGATCGGGTGGAATGGATGCTCCTCGACCTACCCATTCCATAACTTAACCCCCGAACCCTCAAATCTCTTTAAAATCAAAAAGGTTTTTCTTATTGTTTTCCTAAATAAATAATAAGTGGCGACTCTGAGATGTTAAAAAATTCACGCATCGCTACAGTGGCGACTCCGCTGGGGACAATTAATTAAGAGGGTTAGACTTGCGTTACAATTGAGTATTATCAATCTTTTTATTTTTCTGTAAAAATTTGATTTTTCTGAATTTTTTGAAATTTTTCTGTACTGTTTTCGTCAAAAAAATAAATTACTGTGCGAATACATGTCCCACGCGAGATATATTTATCTCGCGCGAGATAGCCTTACGGCTTAAAAAACAAAAAGATTCCATCTGGTCTTCTGGCGGCGGCATTGCATTAAAAAAAA
The DNA here is from genome assembly GCA_022495995.1 of Adenophora triphylla var. japonica. Lineage (NCBI taxonomy): Eukaryota > Viridiplantae > Streptophyta > Magnoliopsida > Asterales > Campanulaceae > Adenophora > Adenophora triphylla. The sequence goes on from JAFEMH010003791.1 coordinate 224,828, forward strand.
AAAAAGAGATCACGTTAGGTCAAGTTGACTTTTGCCAAGGTTTTTTTTTTTAAGAAAAAAAAAAAAAAGGAAAAAGCCTTGGTTTTGGTTCAGTTGACTTTCCCTTTCTATATTTGACCGCAGTAACCAAAAAGAATTCAGTTGACTTTTTCATTGAAAAGTTGATTGTTCAAAAAAAAAAAATCAAAACAGCTGCAAAAAATTTCAAAAAAAATTCCAGAAAATTCAAAAAATAAACATTACCTCTATTTTGTTTGTACTAACTTTATTTTGCAGGGTAGAGTAATTATTAATTATTTAAACTATATAACTGCGTGTGATTGGATTTTTTAATTAAAGTCCGGTCCAAAGGAGGACTCGGGGGTTGTAATTAATTAATTTAATCCTCTTTCTCTATCTTTTTAAGTGGAACTACGACGACCTGAGTCTTCCTAATTTGGGAGAAACGTAGGCAACCACTTGGTGCGGCCACTATCTGTTTTTCTTTTAGTTTTCAAAAATAAAATTTTCTATTTTACTCTATCACCTAGATTGAACTATCACACACGCGCACTCATATTATAACTGTCATTGCACTACATACCCTTGATAAACCCGGGACCCACACTAAGGACGGATGACGGTAACCACCTAGTCGCCGGTCTCTCCGAAGTTGGATCATCCCACTCCGCGTATTCAATCCATCTAGATGTCATCATATCGCGGGAGCCTAGCCTTCCGATTATGCATCGCCACATATCATGTAGATTGACTTTTCAAGACACTCCGTGATCGGTCGGTTTGATCTTGGAGTCCTTGTAATCCCTTGTCAAGATCGTTTTGTGCAATAAACCATGGGAAAGAAATCAAAAAAAATTGTCGCTTCGAAATTGTCCCTTCAGAAATGTCTCTACGGTTGTTCCTTCGGATTTGCCCCTAAAAAGAGAAAAATTTATCACCAAAATTATTGCACAAAACTTGATGTTACTTGAGATTACTCCGATCCCTAGGCCTCTGGTAGGTCGATCTCCCCCTGTAGGACGATCTCCCTTCACAAATCTATCCAACATGCCTTTGTTTACCCACTTTTGGATGACCCTTTTCAAACTCATACATTCCTTCGTTGTATGGCTAGTGTCTTTGTGGCACTCACAATACTTGCCATTGTCCCTTCAAAACTTATTTTGGGAGTTCATGGAGGCTGGAGGACCTAGGTCGACTGTATTCATAATCTCCGTCCAGCTAACGGTTAATGGGGGGAAGTTCTCAAGGACTCTATCAGTCGTCATAGTCCTGTTTTTCCCCTTGTTGTTGTGGTTATCATTCTTGGCTCGCCCCCCTTTGGTCGACTCACTAGCCTTGGAGTGCTTTGAGCTTCTTTCTTTCTTTCTTTGTTTCCTTTCGTTCCTCTGCAACAGCCACATCGTAGGCCCTTTCAAACAACTTTTTCCTCGTGGTCCCTCTCTAAACTTGGAGCTCATAATCCAAACCAGACGAGGACACCCCATTTCTGAAGCAGTTAATAACCTCCCTATACGTAAGGTTTTCCTCAATTTGGTCGACCAATTCCTTGAACCGTGTAAAATAATTCATGGTACTCTCTGTCTTACCCTAAGTCATATTGTTGAGGTCTGTAACTGTTTTCTTGTGGGCCCTCGTTGTAGAGAATCTCTCTAAGAACTTCCTCCTCATATAACTCCATGAGGTGATGCAACTAGTTGATAGACAGCATTGTTGGTGTAATGCCCTAGGCTTTAGTTATGTTTAACTGAAAACCGTTATGTATCATCTTTATCGTTTATGTTTATTATTTGATTATTATATAGTTTGCATATTTGTTTATAATAATCTCTGTCCCTAATTATTAAGAGAATAAATTAGTATAATTGTCAATGGATAATCATGTGATGATTATATGCATAAGGGATGCACATTGAAATTATGGGTACTTGTTAGAGAACAAGTGACTGGACATGACCCGCATGAGATTTATGTAATGGTCAAATGTCATACTTAAATCTCATACGGTTACTTCATTTATTTCCTAGACCTGAGACTATCATAACCTTACATATGATGAAAGCCATGTTTGATTTTAGTCAAACGATATCTTAACACGATATCTATAAAGACTATCATTGGCATGATCGGATTCATGATGGGAAGAATGATAAGTCAAGAAGGAGTTTGTCCCTCGGAAGAGAGATGTTATGCTTGGGCCCCTCGATGAGTGATAATGATGAAAGTGTATGGCCGTACCCCAATATGATTGGAATTATCATTATACTCAAGAATCGAGAAAGCATTGAACAATAACAAGTTGACAAGGACCATGACTTGTGTTCAATATAACATCGTGAGACAAAAAGGGATAAATGGAAGTACACCGTTGGAAACGTGAACTCTTACGTTGCATCATTTGGGTAGACATAATGGCTTGCTAGAGTCCGCTTATGTCTTATGAGGTTCGATATGATCGAACTCATTGCCAACATGATGTAATCCTATTGGGTCACACACAACTAGAATGAATTGGTTAAACCGGGGAAGAATGATTGAGAGGCACAGAAACTGGCTACTTATGTCACGCGACATATCAAGCCAATGGCTTGATATACCGCGCGACATAATAGGCCAATACGCGTTATTGACAGCCTGTCTCTCCTAATTCGATTAGAAGAGGTATTTACACTATTGTAGTATAAATACAAGGGTACTGTCAAACCTAAAAGCCTAGCCGAAATTTTAAAGCAAAATTCACAATCAAATTCTCTCAATATACTTCAAGGTTTAGATCTAGCAATCAACAAGAAATTGTTCTTGGATTCATTCAAAGGTGTGGATACCAAAAGAGGGTCTTCGCTCGTTCATCGATCAAGACCTAGAGTTCAAGCAAGTTGAAGAACGAAGTTTGTGATTCAATATCACATAATCAAATCGTTCGATAGCTCAAGACCGGAAAGCGTTTCAAGGTTGGTTTAATTCTATTTCATTGGTATTCAAATTAATTGTATAGAACGGATCCTAGGGCTTCTTGGGTTTTATGTTTTTAATGCTTAATTCCGCTGCGCATGGACCCGTAAAACCCAACAGTGGTATCAGAGCCCCGTTCGTATGGTTAAGTTTGAATTAACATGCTAGATTTAAGATATAAATTGTTTATATGCTTATTGCATGTTTTGAATGTGATAGAATTTTTAATTGTTTATGTGAAACAATGTGAAAATCGTTTTCGAATTATGCTTTGAATTAAATCAGTAAAAAGGATGTTTTACGTGATTTAATTACATGTAATCTGTATTGGTTCGAATCTGGAAATCACTGTTACTTAGTTTGCTTATGTCGCGCGACATGTTGAGCCATGTGGATTTCAGTTAAGCGGCTTTGTTACGTCGCGCGACATATCAAGCCTCGGGCGATGTTGTCACGCGACATAATAAGCCAAAGCGGGCGAGAATCGGTTTGTTCAATTTTTCTGCTATTCTGTGATTGTGTTTACAATCGATATGTTGATATGAAAATGCGGATGTTATAAAATTGAGTTTATAAGTCCGCGATAGATTGATTCATTGATATACATGATTAATTGATTAAAATATGATTTTAATAATTATTGCTATGTATATGAAAATCGATGTTATAAAATTGAGTTTATAAGTCCATGCTAGATTGATTCATTGATATGCATGATTAATTGATTAAAATATGATTTTAATAATTATTGCGATGCATGAATTATTTGTTCTTAAGTGTTAAGAATTTTATTAGATGTTTAGTTGAAACATTGAATTGTGATTTTCTAAAATGTTTAGTTGAAACATGATATTTAGTTTCCTAATATGTTTAGATTTAGACATTGTAAATTTTGGATCTTATGATTGTTTATGGAAACAAGTCATAAATACGCGAAATTTAAAAGGAAACTAATTGTTTATAAAAGGTAGTGATTATGTTGCCAAATCAGAGTTGATTTCTAATTGTGCATGACTAGGAGAGTTCTCTAAGGAAGAGTTGGTACTTAAGTAGTCCTTGTGGCTCACCTATCTTCCTGGGAACTTACACAGTGCATGATTATGACTATCTTTGCGATATGCTTATAATCTACCTTAAAGAACCTTCATTTAACTTTTAAGTTCTTTATGCCAATCCATGATTTAAACACTTGAGACCACTCGGATAGTTTTGGGTGGGCTTGCCATAGCAAGGTGCTTTGATTCTATTCCGTTTGCGAGCAAGATGAGGAAATGGTGGTTCCTATACGTTTAAAATGGATGAACTTAATTGGGTTATCAAAATGGTTTTGGACCCAAGGCATAAGATGAGATTAAAATATGCTTAGACATATGATGTCTTAAATAAATCTCATAAAAGATCCTAAGAGTCATATATGATATGATTGATGTTTTCTACCTAATTAGTTTGATCTTGAGCGGTGCGCCATAGCGTACTTGAGATCAAATTAAAGATGGATCTTAGTCCTAAGAGTCATATACGATATGATTGATGTTTTTCTACCTAATTAGTTTAATCTTGAGCGGTGCGCCATAGCGTACTTGAGATTAAATTAAAGTTGGATCTTAGCCCATTAAATGCATATTATGCTTATTAGCATTGGAAGGTGTATGATTTAGTGGGAGTATTTGTAAAATACATTATTTGCTCTTAAATGATAAATGTGTTGATATTGATATGTGTTCATATAATTTGTATATTTTGTTGTAGAAATAGCATTACATAATGATAATTGCGATTCGTCCTTATGAAGGACAAAGTTCGAAAGGAACGATACATTTAATTCTGATTGGATCAGAAGCCTAAAGAATGGTTCTTGGGTAAATGTGTACGTTCTTGACGAATTCGTTCCTACTAAACCCATAGCAAATGTTGCAAAGGGCAAATAAGGAAGCAACATTAGAAACATAGTGATGATTCTGACAATATTGCTTGCCTTGTATTTGCCACCATGGTTGAAGTCTCTTATGAAGAACCTTGAGCACATGATAACTATTCCTTTTGTTATAGCATAACGCAAAAAGGAAATGTTCCAAGTGCAAGCTAGGCAAAAGATATATGTTGTGGTGAAAGCTCTTAATTCATATGATGAAAGAAGGAGCAATCCGCGAATTATGTTAATGGTTAACACAAGAAAGGGTTCACAAAGGAAGGAAAAGTAGGTAAAGCAAAAGTTGCTAAACCTAGGACAAAAGTTGTCAAAACCGAAGAGGCTAAACCCAAAGTGTCTCAAAAGGATGCAATTTGCTATCATTGCAATAAGATTGTCATTGGAAGCAAAGTTGCTGGGAAAGCTTATTAGGAAGGCCTAAAAGGTGAAGAAGGGCAATATGATTGCTACTACTTCAAGTATCTATATGATAGATATTTTCCTTTCGACTTCTTGTTCTTGGGTATATGATACCGGATTGGATCTCACATTTGTTTAAATGTGCAAGGAACAAAGAATAGAAAGCTACTCAAATAAGGTAAATTAAACCTAAGCATGGGAATGGAGCAAGAGTTGCAACATTAGCCATAAGGGACTTATGAAGTCACTTTACCTTGTGAAGTAGTACTTGTTTTGAACAAGTATGACTACGTTCCATTTGAGTAGGAGTATTATTTTCATTTCTTAAATGGATGATGAAGGATATAATTTTCTTATTTTCAATAAGAAGTTTTATATTTATTTAATAATATGTCTTATTGTAATGCATATGTCATTAAATGATCTTCATATCCTTGATGATGAGAAACAAAATAATATTGAAGATATCTATGATATAAATGGGAAATCTAAACCGAACAATATGAACAAAGCGTTTATATGGCATTGCCGGCTTGGTCAAATAAATAAGAAACATATATCTAAACTCCATTAACATGGACTTTTAGACTCATATGACCATGAATCATTTGAGGAATGTGAATCTTATTTATTGAGATTATCGACCAAACCACCCTACACTAAAGTAGTGGGAGGGCTAGTGACTTATTGGTCATTATACATGAGATGTATGTGGACCATTAAGAAGCATTGCTAGGGGAAGATTTCGGTATTTCATCACATTTCGCTAAAGACTTATCTAGATATGACTATGTCTATCTGATGAAGTCCGAAGGTGAATCGTTTGAGATGTTTTGAACATTTCAAAGATGAAGTACAAAACAACTTGGTAAAACTGTTAAGTACTTCGATTAGATTGAGGTAATGAATATTTGAGCCAAGAGTTTGACAATCATCTCAAAACTATGAAATCGTTTCAAAGTTGACTCCAACCGAACACCACATTGTAAGGTGTGTACGAAAGGAGGAATTGAACCTTGTAGGACATGGTTCGTTCGATGATGTGTCAATTAGACTTTCCTATTTCCTATTTCCTTTTGAGGATATACATTAGAAATAATGCGGTTACATCTTGAATCGAGTCCCTACTAAATCGGTTCCTAAGGCCCCACATGAGATGTGGCATGGAAGAAAAATTAGTTTGACTTTCATGAAGATTTGGGGTTGCGAATCTTATGTAAAGAGACTTGTCTCTTATAAAGTTAGCACCAAATTTGACAAGGTTATTTTCGGAAATTAATCTTACAACCGCAAAGAGAACAAAATGTTTGTTGCTCTATACGATTCGTTTCTTGAAAAATAGTTTCTCAATAAAAGAATCTAGTGGGAGTAAAATTAATCTTGAAAGAAGTTCAAGAACCCGAAAATAAAATGGAACCAAGAGTAGAGACAGAACCAAGTTCACAAAGGAGTTGTGAAACCGGTTCAAGATGCACAAGTCCATCGTAGATTGGATAGGTTACGATCCGAACTCAAGAAATAGTGATTTCTCGTTGCGGAAAGTGATGAAGTGGAAGTCATTGAGAATGACGATCCTACTTGCTATCAAGAAGCGATGTCCTCTCCTAATTTGGATAAATGGTTAGGAACCATGGAATCCAAATTACAATCCATGTTTAACAATCAAGTTTGGAACTTGATTGGGCTACCTAAAAGTGTAAAAACTAAAGGGTGCAAGTAGGTCTTCAAAGACCAACATGGATGTGAAGGTGTATACTTTTATGACTAAGGATTGTAGCAAAAGGACTTAGGTTAATTCATAGTATTGACTATGTTGAAACTTTTTCCGCCAGTTACAATGTCAATGTCTGTTAGAATTTCAATTGCCATGATCGCATATTGTGACTATGTGATATGACAAATGGATGACAAACGACTTTCTTTAAATGGAAAGATTATTAAGGATGTGTAAAGTACACAACCCGAATAGTTTGTCGATCCAAGAAACTCTAATAAAGTATGCATGTTGCAAGGATCCATGAGATGGATTGAAGCAAGCTTCAAGGAATTGGAATCTTTGTTTTGATGAATTGGTCAAAGAGTTTGACTTTATCAAGTACAAAGATGAACCTTGTGTATGCATGAAATTCAGTGGGAGCATGGTGTTATTTCTATTGTTTATTACAATAATATCTTACTCATTTGAAAAACAAGTTCCGACACTCAAGACTGTTAAGTCTTGGTCAAGGAAAGGTTTCTCAATGAAAGATATGGGTAAAGCCGCTTACATCCTTGGCATCAAGATCTATAGAGATAGATCTAGAAGGATAAATTGGTTTGAGTCAAAGTGTTCACATTAACAAGATTCTTAGAAGAGTCTAAGAAAAGTGGCTTGTCAATGGGTCATGGTATTTTCTCTTAAGCAATACTCATTGTCTTATGACAATTGATGAGCAAAAGGAATGAATGAAGTTCCATATGCTTCGGCATTTGGATCTGTCATGTATGCCATGATTTGTACTAGACTCGACGTCTCGTATGCTATAAGCATGATGAGTCGATACCAATCGATCTGTTGAGAACCAATGGATGGCGATCAAGATGATCCTAAGTACTTAAGAAGAACTAAGGATACGTTCTTGGGATTTGAAAGATTGGAAGTTAATCTTGTTGTAAGGGTTACAAAGATGCTAGCTTCCAAACTGACAAAGTTATTTTAAAATCGCAATTAGAATTTGTGTTTGTGCTTATTAGAGGTGCAGTTTTGATTGGAAGAGTTCCAAGCAGAAATTGTAGCCGATTCTACTACTAAGGCCATACTTTAGCAACATATGATGTAGCTGAAAGAGGCAGTTTGGATCGAAAGTTCATTTAGTATTTTGGAAATACTTCAAGTGTTTTTCCAAGTATCACTAATTGGTGAAACTTCTGTTATGACAATAGTGGTGCCACTTGTGCAAACAATGGAACCAAGGTCACAACAGTGATCCAAACACTCACTTAGACGTTCTTCGAGGAATTCATAAAGAATGAGAAAACGTTAAAATATACAAAGTATCAGCCGATGATGACATAAGGGATTCACTTACAAAGACACTCGCATAGGCAGAAGCATGATGGGCATGTTAGATTCATGAGTATTCGATACATAAATGGAGCCTAGTGCAAGTGGGAGACTGTTGGTGTAATGTCCTAGGCTTTAGTTATGTTTAACTGAAAACCGTTATGTATCATCTTTATCGTTTATGTTTATTATTTGATTATTATATAGTTTGCATATTTGTTTATAATAATCTCTGTCCCTAATTATTAAGAGAATAAATTAGTATAATTGTCAATGGATAATCATGTGATGATTATATGCATAAGGGATGCACATTGAAATTATGGGTACTTGTTAGAGAACAAGTGACTGGACATGACCCGCATGAGATTTCTGTAATGGTCAAATGTCATACTTAAATCTCATACGGTTACTTCATTTATTTCCTAGACCTGAGACTATCATAACCTTACATATGATGAAAGCCATGTTTGATTTTAGTCAAACGATATCTTAACACGATATCTATAAAGACTATCATTGGCATGATCGGATTCATGATGGGAAGAATGATAAGTCAAGAAGGAGTTTGTCCCTCGGAAGAGAGATGTTATGCTTGGGCCCCTCGATGAGTGATAATGATGAAAGTGTATGGCCGTACTCCCCAATATGATTGGAATTATCATTATACTCAAGAATCGAGAAAGCATTGAACAATAACAAGTTGACAAGGACCATGACTTGTGTTCAATATAACATCGTGAGACAAAAAGGGATAAATGGAAGTACACCGTTGGAAACGTGAACTCTTACGTTGCATCATTTGGGTAGACATAATGGCTTGCTAGAGTCCGCTTATGTCTTATGAGGTTCGATATGATCGAACTCATTGCCAACATGATGTAATCCTATTGGGTCACACACAACTAGAATGAATTGGTTAAACCGGAGGAAGAATGATTGAGAGGCACGTAAATCGGCTACTTATGTCACGCGACATATCAAGCCAATGGCTTGATATACCGCGCGACATAATAGGCCAATACGCGTTATTGACAGCCTGTCTCTCCTAATTCGATTAGAAGAGGTATTTACACTATTGTAGTATAAATACAAGGGTACTGTCAAACCTAAAAGCCTAGCCGAAATTTTAAAGCAAAATTCACAATCAAATTCTCTCAATATACTTCAAGGTTTAGATCTAGCAATCAACAAGAAATTGTTCTTGGATTCATTCAAAGGTGTGGATACCAAAAGAGGGTCTTCGCTCGTTCATCGATCAAGACCTAGAGTTCAAGCAAGTTGAAGAACGAAGTTTGTGATTCAATATCACATAATCAAATCGTTCGATAGCTCAAGACCGGAAAGCGTTTCAAGGTTGGTTTAATTCTATTTCATTGGTATTCAAATTAATTGTATAGAACGGATCCTAGGGCTTCTTGGGTTTTATGTTTTTAATGCTTAATTCCGCTGCGCATGGACCCGTAAAACCCAACAAGCATAACCAAGTCAGTGCTGCACCTGTGAAGTTGATGGTTAATGCCTTGCATAGCACATCATCCTCAGAAGAGACGAAACACATAGTGGCCTTAAAGTGTTGCATGTGGTTCAATGCATTGGTCGTGCCAGAATATTTTTCTAGTACGGGCAACTTGTACCCCGCAGGTGAACCTTTGTCGAGCATGTCCTTAGCCAAGGGTCGAGAGTACAATCATTTCATTCGACCTTTCCATTTGTCGCCTTCCGACCTGCTTCCATGTCATTTAACCTCCTTTTTTAGATTGAGAATCTCCCTAACATCTAGGTCGCCTCTCGGATGAGAGATAGAATTAGATTTCTGCCTCTCCTCACGATGGTGCTCTCTCCTGGAGAGTGTCCTATGTCTCCCATCCCTTGGGGGAGTCTTTTCTCTCCTATCTCTCATGTGAAGCGATCGATCTTCTCTTGGGGGCGACCTACGCTGAGCTCTATCAGCCTCGAGCTGCCTAGCTTCTCTGAGCAGAGTCGGCCTCTTGTTCCCTTTGTTGGTTGAGCCTATCCCTCAGGTCGCTAGTCCTATCCACAAAGATGTGGGTTGGGGGAGACCTGTCACTCCTCCTTTCTTCTCCAGACTGCCTAGGGACTCTATTAGGACGACTGTATGAGGTCAGAGAAGGAGCTACCCTTTGTGATCTTCTGTCGTCCTTTTTATGAGACTCTGGTAGCTCGAGCAACTCGTTCTGTACCTCGAGAAAGCTCTGTAGCACCCTAGCTCGCTCCAGCAGGATCTCCTTCCTAATAAGGTGAGAAACTGAGGGACCTGCAATGTCGCGTGCAGTTGTTCGACCTGTTTGGATCCTCTTAGCCTATTAGCTTGCCCCTTGGTTAGGCATGGCCCTTTTGTCCCTCCTCCTATCTGTAGGGTTTTGAGGGTCCATGCGCAGCGGAATAAGCAATAACTCGAAAAACCCCAAGCCCTAGAATCCGTTCTAGATGAATAATTAAGAGAGATGAAATAGAATTACCAACCTTGAATGCTTTTGCCTTTGATAAACTTGACCCAACTCCAGATTGAATGATCTTGTTAATCCTTGATGAACGAACGGGAATCACGAACCAAAGATCTTGATGAACGAAGATCCTCTATGTTTATCCACGCGCGGAACGAACCCTAGAACTCTTCTAGGAGGATTGCTAGATCCAATTGATTGAAACACCTTTCAATCAATGAAGAACAATGGATTTGGTGGTGTTTGATTCTCAATTCTCAATTGAAATCTCCCACTCTAAGTGTTTCTCTCAAGCCAAAACGTTCTCTTGACGGCTAGGGCAACCAGGGGTAAGTATTTATACGTTATAAGACTTTTCCCCTCGCGAAAACCCTAGTTTTAAGTCAATTCCCGCGTCGATCCCGGTGCCCGTGGGGCGAGTCGTCCCCGAGGGGATGAGTCGTCCCACGGCACCCAGCTCTACGAATACGGCGTCCCCCTTAAGGGGAATAGTTGGTTACGGCACGGGGACGAGTCGTCCCCTGAGAACAAAAACTCCATATTCTTCATTTTTGACAATTCGTTCGATGCGTGTGACCCCATAGGACTATATTATGTTGGCAATGAGTTCGATCACATCGATCCTCATAAGACATGAGCGGACTCTAGCAAGCCATCATGCCTACCCAAATAATATAATATCAAGTTCGATTTCCTATATAGAACATATCACAATCCCATTGTCACACGATGTTATATTGAACATGAGTCATGGTCCACGTCAACTCATATTGTTCAATGCTTTCTCGTTATCAAGTAAATTGATTTAATCGAATGACATTAATCACATTAATTCATTCGGGCATGGCCACGCACTACATCAATCTTACTTCATTTGAGTGGCCTAGCAAACATCTCTCTTTACGAGGGACAATTTCCATCTTGACTTATCATTCTTCCCAACAAGAATCATACCACGCCAATGATAGCCCTTATTGTTATCCGGTTAAAGACAACGTTAAACTATATCAAACATGATATTCATCGAACGGAAGATGATGATAATCTCAGGTCAAAGGATATCAATGATATGACTATATGAGATCTAATTATGACATTTGACCATGACATAGATCTCATAATGGGTCAAGTCCAGTACCTTGTTCTCTAACAAGTACCCATGAATCTAATGTGCATCTCCATGCATATAATCATCACATGATTATCCATTAGACTTCATACTAGTGCTTCATAAGTACTAGGGACACGATTATTATAATAAAACATGCAAACATATATAACAATCAAAGAAACAATCTCATATATAAATGAACAATGACATTACATAAAGGTCTATCTCTATAGGCCTAGGACACTAACACCTACAGTCTCCCACTTGCACTAGGCCCAATCATTCATGTATCTTATTGAAATTACCCGGGATCCGGCTCGCGCGCGGAGGGCCCCGGCATCTCGCATTTCGTCGCTGTTCGGGAAGTCGCCCGGATCCGAGAGGCAGCACAATCGCGCCCCGGCATCTGGCTTATTCCGTTTTAGCGTTGCGTGTTGGAGGTGTCTCGCCGTTTTGCTTTCGCATTTTGTAGAGTCGCCACGCCGTTTTTATTAAGCCCAAAACATTGAAAAAGGGCATCAGTTTAAAGATAAATTTTTAAACTGTTTTTGTGTGATGAGATTTTTGAGTTCGGAGGTCGATGACTCCTCGGGAAGAGAATATTAGAATATTAGAGCTCACCCGAGTCGCCTCGTAAAAACGAGTCTTTCGGATACCCCTAATATCCTTTAAAAAGTTGTGTGTGTGTGTGCTTTTAAAAATGCATGCTGTATCGGATGTCTACATTGTATTGAAATGTATTGAAATAGAATAGGAAGGAAGCCTTACCAATGTTGGTTCGTGTCTGTCTTCCGCAGGGGAATAGTGTTTGAGGTCGGAGTAGCGTTCCGTATTGCTTCGGGGATGCCGGTTGTCCGCGGACAGAGTTTCGGCGTGAGTTGAAACTGTAGGCTGCGTTTGGGCAGAGGTTCGGCGTGCGTGGGGATCGTCGGGATCAGTCGGGCAGAGGTTCGGCGTGCGTTGGAATCGTTGGTTGGATTCGGGCAGAGGTTCGGCAAGGTTTGGGATCGCCGGTTTGACTCGGAAAGAGCCGGGACACCGTGGGAAAGACCAGGCAAGGCCTCGGAGTACCACGAGGGGCCTCAGAGTACCTCGAGAGTGCCTCGGGGCAGCGCGGGAGCGTCTCGGGAGCGCTCGGAGAGGCTTCGGAGCACCTCGAGGGGGCTCGGAAGGCCTCGGAAGGATCCGAAGGGGCCGGGAATGCCTCGAAAGGTCTTAGAAGGGGAGCCAGAAGGCTTAGGGAGGAAGAGAGAAGTGGGAGGTGTGTGAAAATGAGGAGGGGGAGCCCTCTATTTATAGTAAAAATTTCGGAGCAAAGAGGTCCGTACGGACCTTCTTGGTTATCCAGAATTTTGGATTTCCTCGATTTGAGGGAATCTGCAATGATGGAGAATATTCTGGAATGATGATGTCCCCCATGCAATAAGGTCCGTACGGACCATCTTGCATGCAAAGAGGTCCGTACGACTCAACTCGCATGGAAGTCATCATTTCTTCCGGGATTTGAGGGAATATTGTGGACTTTAAGGGGATTTAGTAATCATTGAAACAAAGAGGTCCGTACGGACCTTAATTGCTTTTCTGATTTCCTGAAAATTCCCAAAAGGTCCTTTTGTCCCTTTTTATCCCAGAAAGGCTCCTCCCTTGGTTTGTTTGGGGGTTTGAGAGGGTTTTGAGAGGGTTTTGAGTGAGAGAGGTCCCTGAGACTGCGTGGATGAGTCTACGGTGTTTCCCGTGTGTTTGAAAGGGAGTGATCCAGATTGGGGTACTTACAGAAGCCCCTCGACGACGTCACTTATGAAAGAAGTGGGGTCGCCGAGAAGATAAGGGTCCTAACTGATCGCGTCTTTGGGAGAGGAAGTGACCGTGAGGGTCAATGTGAGGACGTGGTGGTGTCCTTTTGTGTGACCGTTTAGGTCAATAGGCTGGACCCTGTGATAGGATTCCTACGTATCCCTGGCGGGAATCAAGCCTGGTCGTAGTTCGGGTGTGGGGTGAGTGTTTTGTGAGTGCGGGCGTGGTGGTGCCCTGAAGTGTTGTGTGACCGCCGAGGTCAGTGATAAGGACGTGGTGGCGTCCTGGGTGACCGTATAGGTCGGTGATAAGGACGTGGTGGCGTCCACGTATAGGTCGGTGAATCAAGACGTGGTGCGCCCCGTAGGTCGAGTCGTATAGGCCGAGTGATAGGACGTGGTGGCGTCTGGTGGCCGTATAGGTCGGTAATGGGGCGTGGTGGCGTCCCTGGTGGCCGTATAGGTCGGTGATAAGGACGTGGTGGCGTCTCCCGGGTGGACCGTATAGGTCGGTGATAAGGACGTGGTGGCGTCCCGGGTGACCCGTATAGGTCGGTGATAAGGACGTGGTGGCGTCTCCCGTGGCCGTATAGTCGGTGATAAGGACGTGGTGGCGTCCCCGGGTGGCCGTATAGGTCGGTGATAAGGACGTGGTGGCGTCACAGGTGACCGTATAGGTCGGTGATAAGGACGTGGTGGCGCCCCGGTGGCCGTAGGTCGGTGATAAGGACGTGGTGGCGTCCCGGTGGCCAGTATAGGTCGGTGATAAGGACGTGCGGCGTCCCCGGGTGGCCGTATAGGTCGGTGATAAGGACGCCGTGGTGGCGTCACCGGTGACCGTATAGGTCGGTGATAGAGGACGTGGTGGCGTCTCGCGGTGGCCGTATAGGTCGGTGATAAGGACGTGGTGGCGTCACGCGTGGCCGTATAGGTCGGTGATAAGGACGTGGTGGCGTACGTGGCCATCAGTATAGGTCGGTGATAAGGACGTGGTGGCGTCTGGCGTGGCCGTATAGGTCGGTGATAAGCGACGTGGTGGCGTCCCGGTGGCCGCATGATAGGTCGGTGATAAGGAGGCGTGGTGGCGTCTGGGTGGCACCGTATAGGTCGGTGATAAGTGACGTGGTGGCGCATCAGATAAAGTCGGTGATAAAGGACGTATGGCGTCACAGGTGGCCGTGATAGGTCGGTGATAAGGCGTGGTGGCGTCTGGGTGACCGTATAGGCCGTGATAAGGACGTGCGGCGTCCCGCGACCGTAAAGGTCGGTGATAAGGACGTGGTGGCGTCTGTGGCCAGATAGGTCGGTGATAAGGACGTGGCGGCGTCCCTGGTGGACCGCATAGGTCGGTGATAAGTGACGTGGTGGCGCCCGGGTGACCGTATAGCCGTGTGATAAGGACGTGCGGCGTCCCCGGTGACCGCATGAAATGGTGGATAAGGACGCGGCGGCGTCCCTGGCGCACCGTATAGTCGGGTGATAAGGACGCCGCGGCGTCCCGGGTGACCGTATAGGTCGGTGATAAGGACGTGGTGGCGTCCCGGGTGACCGCATAGGTCGGTGATAAGGACGTGGTGGCGTCTGGGTGACCGTATAAAGGTCGGTGATAGAGGACGTGGTGGCGTCCCTGGTGACCGTATAGGTCGGTGATAATGACGTGGTAAGGCCTCCGGGGATGAAGTTTACGATTTTCCTAATCGGGTGGTTTAGGAGCCTTACGAGGCCTAATCGCTGGTGCCTGGGCCGAGATATTTGAATCAATCGTCTTCCGATTGCGGTTGGTGCCCGCCGGAGGACTTTTCTCAATCGTCTTCTCGGCCGTTGTGCAGGAGGCCGCGGTTTTTGCTTGAGCGGTAGAGGCCTTTGCGGTTTTTGCACGATGACCGATGTAAGGTTGGACTTACGATGCCGGTGCTTGAGCCGCCAAGCTGAGCTGGGCAAGGATGACGGGCCGATGATTGCTTCACCATTTGGCGTTTGGGAGGCGCTTCGTGCCTTGGGACTTGTACGGAGGTGTCAGCTCCTTCGCGTGCTTTGCTTTCTGCCGCTGAGCGGGCAAGGATGATGGTCGGTACTTGGGGATACGCAAATTTCCGCATGACTTCCACTTTTTCGACTGGCTGTGGGGGAGGAGCCTTACTTTCGATAGCCGGTGCTTGCGCCGCCGCTTGGTCGTTGGCGAGGTCCTGTCTTACGCTGATGGCCTGGCGGTCGAATTGTCCGGGGATGCATGACCCTTCAGAGGGCCCCTTTTCTGCGTTGGGAAGATGACTTCGGACCTCTTTTTGAGGCCAGCTGCCGAGCGCTCGAGGCGTCTCTGTGCTGATATTCGTACCGGGAGGTGTTGGCTCTATTACCGTCTGGGTGAGCTTCTTACCAATGCCGCTGAGTGGCGAGACCTGTGCCTTACGTCGACGGCCGGTGGTTGATTCTGCCGTTGAAGCTGTGGCGAGGTCCGTGGGCCTTACGCTTGAACGCCACTGCGTTGATACTCCGCTGCCTGAAGCGGGCGAGGTCCGGTTCCACGCCGACACGCCAGCTGGTTGATTTGCCGTCAAGTGAGGCGAGACCGGTCTTACGCCGATGGCCGGGGATTGATTTGAAGCGGTTAGGGACCATTACGCACTTGGATTTGCCGGAAAAGGCCTTAGGATGCCTAGGCAAAGATTATAAGGGCAGGAAAGTAATTTGGCCACCCTTTCGCAAAGAGGTCCGTACGGACCAACCTCCGGTTGCAAAGAGGTCCGTACCGGACCACCTTGTTTTTTACGCTCCCTGTGTTTGACCAGCTTTAAATGACCGAGCCCTTCCCCATTCCTTCTTTTCCTCATTTTCCAGCTTTCGTGAACCGGGCGAGAGAGAGAGAGAAAATTCCTCCATTGTTAACCAAAATCAAAAAATTTTTGCTTGAATTTCTTGCCATGGGTCAAGCGGATCTCGAAGGAGTCGTCGTCAACGCCTTGCCAAGAGGCGGCCGAAAGCAATGAATGGAGCTTCAAAGGAATTGACTTCGCTCGCTCCATCTTCGAAGAACCCTTGATGTTTTGTATCCGAATCCGAGGTGCATAATCGTCGCTCCATGAACGCTGGGGGAGGTAAGAAATCTGCTCCGTTTGATTCCCTCGTCGAATTTTTGAATGCTAGAACTAGGTTTTAGTTTTTCGCATTTTTGAATTATTTTATGCCTTTTTTGTGAAATTCTTGATGAATTGTTGAAAATGGACATGTAAAATTGTGGGTATGTGTATTTTGTGCGTAAATGTGTAGATTAGCTCTTATTTGTGAAAATAAAGTGCCTATCTAGTGAATTGCATGCTTTGGTGTTTTGTACCGTATGCTATTTATGTATGTACATTATGAGAAAAATTATCGTGGTAGTGATAATTTTTGTGAAAAAATGTGACATGTGCCGTGTTTTGTGACGGGTTATATGTGAAAGTGTGTGCCGTGTTGGGACGGATTTTCTTTTGAGAATGTGCTATATAGTGTGTGCCGTGTTTTTGGGTGACGGACTTTGTGGGGAAAATATGTACGATATGTGCCGTGTTGGGACGGATTTTCTTTTGAAAATGTGTCGTGTAGGGTTTAATCCCCTTTTTTTTCTTTTCGAGAAAATGTGTACAAAGTGTGTGCCGTGTTTTGTGACTGACCGCATGGGAAAAATTATATGCATGATATATGTGAAAATTATGTGCATTGTGTGCCGTGTTTTGTGACGGGTTACATGGAAAAATTATATGTATAATGTATGTGAAAATTATGTGCAATATGTGCCGTGTTTTGTGACTAAGTTATATGTGCCTTTATATTAAGTAATCGTGATTGACGATCTTTGCTGTGTTTACCTCGCAGGATGCGGGGCTTACGGCCGGGAAGGCCAAGAGGATGAAGACCTCGGGATCGCTCGAGGTCAGTTGAGAAGCTACGGCAATGGATGCCCGAGTATTTCCGTGGGCGGTAGGCCGAGTCCCCTGAGGCCGGTTTATGCTTCTCGGCCTAGGTGTGTTCGCTGAGAACCCGGGCCGGAGCTGTCCGACACGAGGAAGAACAAGAGTGTCTTCCCCGGGCCTTTCTCGAGTACCGCGGGATACCACCCACACCTTCCACCTCGAGCCGGGGCGAGGTGACAAAGTGACGCCCACCGATTTTGCCGCGATCACCGGCTTTCCTTCAAAGGAGAGCCTGCGGTGGAGGGATACGATAGCTCCGATGCACGTGTCGACCGAGCCGCCGGGCTTTGAGCCCTCGTCCCCGCAGGGCCTGGGATGCCGTACAGCCGACGTAGAGATGAGGATCACGGCGCATTGGGGCCTACATCCGGTACCGGCCAGTGTGACAATGGAGCACTTGGCGCGCTCCTTCGTGGTATGCACCGTCCGAGACTTTGTTCTCGAACCACGCGATCCGCAGCCTCCCTTTGCTCAGCTGAGAGCTTCGACCGATTCGGATAGTGGTCTGCGACATTGCTTGGGGCGCAGGCAGTGCCTTGGCCGAGCTCTACTTCTCCTTGACCGGTTTAGCCTGGGTGGCCCAGCCTCATTGGCCCGCTTTGACTTTCGCTTTGGAGGTACGAGTTTATTGCCGTTTTTGATTTAGCAACTTGTCTTTTCTCCGTTGTCTTTTGCACTCGAGCCTTCTCTCGTTTTTTGTCACGTGTGGTTTTATGAGGTTTTCCAAAGGCTTCCCGCTGGATAGAGATCCTGGGCCGCTGGGCCCGCGCACTCCCCGCTAGGCCGGGACGGGCTCGTACGGCGAGGAAGAGGAGGACCAAATGGGAAGCTCACCATCGCCACTGGGATGTGCAGTGAGCGTTGGAGCGGATAGCCGTGAGGGGTTCGTCTGCTCCCGTGGACTCCTGCATGAGTGAGACGAGTTCGAGGGGGCTCCCGAGGTGACAAACGCGCGAAGATGCCGCGAGGTTGACTTGTGACGCCACTGCACCCTGGGAGCGAGTCTTCCTCGGCAAGATGGCCCCGCTGGCTTCCCGTGGCTCCGAGGGACCCTCCCTTCGGGATGCTTGACTCCCGGACATGGACGTGCTTGACTGTCGAGAGGTACTCATGCTGGCTTGCGCCGAGGAGTTCATTTTATACGGCGAGGAGTACTCTGGCCTTCATGAGGAGGAAGCCGAGGACGCCCTGTGCACCGGCGCGGAGAGAGAGGGCCGGCCCGCAGCTCCCCTGCAGGTTCCGATGCCGGACCGGATTTCACGTACGTCCGCGGGGACGGATCGAGGAGGAGGGCGCCCTGTACCTGCTCCGGGAAAGTGCCTCCGCCGCATATAGAGCGGACCCCGACAGACGCAATAGTGTGGCCGAATTTTTCCATCTTGGCATCTTTTCCGTTTTTCTTTTTTGTTGTTGAGTATAACCGCATTTGATGAGCGTTTCCTTGGCTTCTTGTCAGCGCAGTCCCGGAGAGCCTACGATACGCCGACTGCTACGTGGCGACGCGCTCCTTCGCTGCCAAGATGGCGTCGAAGGTGTCCCGTCGGGCCTTCGCTCAGGCCTACGGCACGAGCCTATGCCTTCGAGGCATTCCGGGTGGACGTTCCTCCGCCTGTAGCCGAGCCTGAGCCGCAGCTAGAGGGGCCTTTGAGGGGCGGCATAAAGATGGATGCCGGACGCCTTCGGAGCCGCAGTGGCCTTCGAGGGAGCAGCCTTTATCGCCTCATGCCCGCACGGCGCACAGGCGAGGGTTCCTCGTAGCCTTCTTTCTTTTGATCCTTTCGCCGGATTTGATCCTTCCGAGTACTTCTCGTGGAGCCTCAAAGCGGTGCCTCGGTATTCCGACGATGAGGATGTGACTGCGAGTTCGCCGATGCCCGACTTTTCTTTCGAGGATCTTCGCGAGGAGGATGATGATGAGGATTCCGAGTAGTATTCATTTGCTTTCCCTCTTTTCATATCCCTCTCTCTTTTTTTTTTTTTTTTTTTTGTTTAGCAAATGTATTTTTGGTACCCGTAATAAAACACATGTATTTGCATGGCAAACAAGATTTTATTTTAAGATGTAATGTCATTTATTTTTGTGATTCCCTGAATTGTCCTAGAAATTGTTGCTATTATTATTTTTATTTTTGTACATGCCACGTGAGCCGAGAGCGCGTTTGCCATGGGTAGTGTTGGTTTGCCGAAATGGCTTTGGCCGTTGCTTGACCTGCTTGGAGCAAGGTTTTGCCGAGGACAAAGTGGTTTTTGTACCGTTTTCTCGGGGAAATGGGTTCTGTTTGCAAGGAGGTCCGTACGGACATACTTAGCATGCAAAGAGGTCCGTACGGACCAACCTTGCTTTTGGGAAGGACATAAATGCTTTCCAAAGGCCTGGTTCTTCCTCATTTCCCCATTTGCCCATTTTCGAGCTTTCTTCCCCATTTTCTCTAGGAACCTCCATTTTTGCCATGGATTCTTCGTATGTCCCTAGAATTTTGCCGAGGCTTTCGCAGAGAGGCAAGCACACTTCCTGAGCAAGCTTGAAAACGTGGATGCGGCGCCGTACGAGGCATCGTAGACTCGCCGAGGTAAGGTTTCCGTCTTTGCTCTGGGCTTGGTCTTTTAAGGAGTCGGGTTCCCGATTGGGATTTGCTGCGGGCCGCCGCGAAGTTCGGGATGTTAGGAGGCACGTGTACCGTTCTCTCCTACAATGAAATGGTGCCCACTTTTGAAGATTTTCAAGCTTTGATTGTGAGGACCTGAGGCGGAGGCCATCTCGCTTCCTTTCGTTGGCGGCGCCGCTGCGAGCGTGAAGCTTGCAGACTTCTCTTCGTACTTCGCTGGAAAGGAAGTGCAGTAGGCATGATTCTTGATCTCGGGTCATATCGACATTTCGA